>CM026284.1:7188235-7387164 GCA_014851415.1 Cnaphalocrocis medinalis
ATAAATACGCCTGACAGTCACATGTACTATGAGTACCAGGTGACGATAATTAACTGCGATATTAGACTAAGATTGGAGTAACGATTATCAACTGAGTGACTTTGTGTTGTCACAAAATACACTAATTACTCTCCTCCTTCTTAAAAGGCCGGCAACGCATCAACGACCTCTCTGATCTCGCAAATGTTCATGGGCAGCTGTGATTACTTTTCAGGGTCGCCTACTTGCTCATTTGATCGTCATACAAGTTTGGCCAGGAGATCTTTAGCATGACCAGGCAGATGTATGTCAATCTTCTAAAATAATACGTGTCTCTTTAATCATTCTACATTGGCAGAATTGAAAGTGTCTCTAGACACGATAGCAGACAAATTAGAAAAAAATATTATACGAGTTCTTTTGCTTGTTAATCTCCCATTAATAATTTCAAAGCCTCTTTAGAACAAAAAAAAATTCAAATTAAATCAATTTGCAGCGAGCCTTCTTATTCCAGCGGGAGGTCTTGTAAATAAGGCCGACTGTCCATGTAAGCGCACGTCCATACGCACGCTTAGACAAATGCTTGCATCTTGCGTAGAAACAATGAAATATGTGTCCATGAAGCGTATATTTAACGTGTCATGACGATCGCAAGACGCGTTGCTGTCTTGCGATCGTCATGACACGCATTCGCTAAATGAGGTGTCCGTAGACATTGTGCCTAAATCTACTTGGCGCGGCAATAAAGAAAGCTGACATTTGGGATACTTTTTCAAAGAATTTATTTAGGCTCTAAGAAACGCATTATTGAAATATTAGTTACTCACTTAACCTCAATGTTAACCTTTTTTTAAAATGCCTATTTCGTGCACATATACAGGTTCTATCTCTGACCCTGTGTACTTATGAGCACGAATCTACAGGGTCACAGATATACCTATCCACACATTTAACCACATGTTCTGCCAACCATCTACTCAACATTTGTTCTATGACTTTTTAATTCGCATATCAAAAATTCAACATTTCATACAAAGTCGGTCACGTGACTTGGTCATTTTGCGTAGGGAGTTGAAAAAAGAAACGATGAATTTGGAAAATTCGTTGAACAATTATATTGCTCAGAATGGTTTGTGTAAACGTTTATTGATACACGTCTATGGCGTAAGGTATGCACATGTCAAAGCGCACCTACCAGGAGAGCATGAAAATAGGTGTTGAAACGGGAACGTTAGTTATGGCACAGAATACTTAATAGTACAAGAAACTATTTTTTTAAATTGATTTCAGCACCTATGTTAGGTATTTCTGCTCTTCAGATACATTAAAATAAGGGACTTTTGAGTACCTATACTTGATAATTAATTTACCATACGATTCCTGCTTTCCTGGTACTTAAGATACGATAAATCCGAATCGCACAATATCAAGCCCAGATGTATCGACCAGCTCCGGCCAGCTCTGGCATCTTGGCTCTTGAGTGACCAGGAAAATGTATAAACTGACTGTACTTTATCTCATGTGTACATTTGTTGAAACAATAATTACAATAATTATTAGGTACAGTTGTTGAAATAATAACTCGTATTGCACTATTTACGTCTAAGGGCCTAAACTTTTTTTATTACATATCTATTTTATTATTAGATAAAATATTGTTTTCATATAAGTAAGACTGTATAAATAAGGTGGTAGGTACTTGAATAGGTATTTTTAAGAAAAGTAGAGTAAAACTAAATTTGTTCTTTTAATCGACACTTTATTGAAGATACCTTATACACCTATTATATAATAAATAATAATAAATTTATTCAACTATATTATGTACACTTTGAAGTGTCAATAATACATAAAGTGTCAATTACCCCCGTGCATTTTTGATATCTTCAAATAACTTCACACCAATTTTCTGAAATAAACAAAATACAAGGAAATTAATATCTGGTAACCGGCAACCTGGAATGATTTCCATAACATTTTTATGGTTTTTGTGTTTTCCCTAGAGTATCGCCTTAAGTATATAGGTACGAATGGTCAAATACAAGGTCATTCCACCATATTTCTTGGTAAAATATTCCTCGATTAACTACATAGCGCTTTTCGTCCTCTTTAGTGATGCGCACCGCCATAGAGGATTGTTTCAGAAACTTGTTCGAAACGAATACAGTCAAATTAGCGCCATCTGCTTTTAGTAGGATGGTGGCGAATTTATTTTCTTCGGGCGATGGTAAATATTCAAATATCGCCACAAAGTGATAGGAGGCAGAAAAGCAGGCGGGTCATCTGATGGAAAATTGCTTAGTGTACTCACAAAGCCCTCAATGAACGGTTTGGGATTTATTCTACGCTGCGGCTCGGGGGCAGGCTCCGGCGCCGGCGAGGCCTGACCAGCGCTGAGGAGCAGCGCGAACACCGCCATCACCATCGCGAACAGACCCGAGAACTTCATGACTGACTGACTGACTTCTTCGGGGTACTGCAAGGTAGCACTCACTACTGACTTCTCGTCCTGAATGTGGATCTAACCTAGGATACTTCATATTTAAACCATTATGATCTGGTTGGTTTATCCTGTCGCATAACTAACTTATTAGACGTCATGTTAATTGATTCCTTGTTGTTTCAATGGTATTTTTTATGAACTTTCCTCTCGCAGCGTCTTTCAAGTGGTGCCCTGAATTGTTTACCATCATTATCCTTTATTTTTATGTCGTCGGGGCCTTCCAGCTCAGTCTTGCGTGATATTATTATGAAAATAGGTTTATTAATATTACATATCAATAGATATCCATTGAATAAACATGTTTCACAGTGAGTCGTTTCAATCGGGTCCCGTAGTAGGTAATCAAATAAAAAATAATAATTAAGTCAAAATTATTACTTCATAGCGCTACGATTTCTGTGATGTTCGTACTAGACCTACTGAACGTTCGGAATCATTTGATTTTTCGCAAATTAACGGATGAGCTGATGTTATGATCTGTTATAGTATGAATAGCAGTATAATGTAGAGGTAGATATTGATATTCAAAATATCCAGAAAAGGAAGTAAAAATGCCTAGATAATAAATAATTTACTTGTACAATTTACTGAAGAAAGTCACGTCCAACAGTGGGCGTATATTGGCTGAAATGATGATGATGACATAATTAATCATTAGATACAGCCGGCCAAGTGTGTGTCGTGTCACGGCCACTGTAGGCTTTCTTAGTTGCCCGTGATTTTTGATGGATGTACCTTCTATGTTTAGCCATAATCTTTCCCCAGTGAATCTATCAGGGAACGCCATTGTGATTTATAGATGGCATTTTTCACGCGACATAAAAAAGACAACTAAAACTTCATTATTGGAATATTTTAGCTGTCTTCCCCTTTTTAATTTTAAAAAGAATGTCTTTCACGAAAATGAGCCCTGGAAAACATAACATTTAAAAATAACTATCTGACCTAGATGACTAAAAACTCTCTCTGTCACTTGGTCGTGTTGGGCTATGCCTTCGGACACTAACTTCCTGCAGTTGAGGCACTCAGCAGCAAGATCCTCCCATTTAGTCACAGTCTTTCCATCTCAACATTGGTCGACCGATTGGTCTTTTGATTATGACTATGACGATGACAGTCCCTACAAGATGGGGTGATTGAGACCTCACTATACCTAAACAATAAGCTTGTTTTCAGAGTTAGGTACGTATCGGACATAGAGGCATGGCTAAACAATAAGCTTTTTTGGTGGAATACAGAACCCTAGGAATTAGCACAGAGTGAATACGAGAAAGTGAGGCTCAAACAAAATATTGATATGATATATTTATCATACAGTCATGAGCAATAAAAAACACTTGGGGTCTTATGGAGTTGAAATAAGGTTTATTTTAAATGGGATCGTTTACCTACATTTAGTGTTTTGACTGAACCTGGTACTAAAAAGCAGTTAAGAGTACCTAGTGGTAGCTAGGTATAATTAGAGGTACATGACGTATAGGTATACAATCACTGACTTGGGAGACTCCGATGACTAAATAATTATACCAGAGAGTACAATACAGGACAAATAGATTTCCATAACCAGAGACCAAGACTTGTAACAGGACACTGCGAGAGGAAAGGACTATTAACATGCCTTTAAAATGATCAGTAAATCATTTTCCATAATATTTATACTACATTATGCGACAGGATAAACCAACCAGATTGTAATGGTTTAAATAAGAAGTATCCCAGGTTAGATCCACATTCAGGACGAGAAGTCAGTAGTGAGTGCTACCTTGCAGTACCCCGAAGCAGTCAGTCAGTCATGAAGTTCTCGGCGCTGTTCGCGATGGTGATGGCGGTGATCGCGCTGCTCCTCAGCGCTGGTCAGGCTTCTCCAGCGCCGGAGCCTCAGCGAATAAGAATTCCTGATCCAGAAGCGGTGGCTAAAGGCATTGTAAGTATTTGTACCGTGGCCAGCACATCAAGTTACTACAATCTGTCAAATTTCTTCAATCGAACCTCACTTTTATGTCAAACGTGTTTGGTTCAATATCAACTGAGGAAATTTGACAGATTGTAGTAGCTTGATGTGCTGGCCACTTACCTAGGCTTGTTATAAAACACTTTGGTGCACAAGGTGGGTACAACTATCCTTTTTTTGTTGACGCTGGGGAATGCCGCTGACCCGAAGTGGGCCAACGTAGTCTTGCACCTTCTTATGCATGACTGCTAGGGTGCAGGCGGGTGATGTCGGTCGACGACGCTCCCTCGTCGCCGGAGTGGGGAGGAGACATGAGTACCCGTACTCAACCTTACTTCATTCACGTCGCTCCCCAACACACCAGATATTGAAATGCTAGATAAATAAAAAAGATTCGTATGTTTATTATTGACTGAAGGCTAATGCTTGGCTACAATATCACTTGATACAAAGTGATAGGTTATCGTAAATAACGTGTAAACGTTTGTTCGGGAAATGTTACCTAAAAGATACATGAATACTTCTTATTAATTTTCCTACGTTATTGTTTTTTTATTAGCTTACAACTTACCTACTTTTTTCCACTTTAGAGGAAACCATCTCAAAACCCTGAATCTAAAATAAGGAAATAATATTTCATTTGATTTTAAATAAATGATCAGCTTAATGTCAAACATGGTTCATTAACAATGAGGAAATTTATAACTGACTGCAGGTAGTCACCTAGTACCTATGTGAAATGTTCTTCATATATTATTTACCGTTTAGATTTGATTGATCTTTGCTTTTTTTCACAGAGTATTGGAGCGAAACTATGGCAAGAACTCCAAGAAGCAAGAGGATGAGCTAACGTAACCTTTGTAAATAATTAGGTTTAGAGATATTTAATTGCATTTGATATAAACTATATAAACATTTTATCTGTGGTACCACCTACGTACTTACTTTAATTATCATTCTTTATTTATATGAATTGTTTAATAAAGTTTTTTAAATACTCAAGCTTCGTATGTTACTTATGACGTAACGTCCAAAATAGTAAGAACGTAATATTGATAGGTACAGTAAAACTCGTTTCAAACCATTACCATTTTGTTGGCGTGATAGTAGGCCTAAATGTTTGTTCACGCCAAATCACAGTTTTCTAGCCCCAAGAGGACACATATATCCCAAAAGTATATAGAGTAAGAAGAAACTAGGTATGTTATATCTTATAAACTCTATGTTTCTTATAACGTGTATTCAGTATGAAAGCTATAAAGTCTTGACTAGTTTTCCTCTAACATTATTTAATACATAGCCCGGAATTTCCTAGTGGACTTCAACAGACGATATTACGATCTACCTGTGGTTTTACCTCATTAGTTTTGTATACAATACTTCATGGTTCAATTAATTCGATATAGTTACCCAGTTAAAAATAATTTGCATGAACTTTATTATGATATCCAATGATTTGTCTCAAATCTACGTATCGTAGTGTTTGTACAGTCAGCCACACATCAGGTTACCACAACTTGTCAAATTTCCTTAATTGATATGAATATCAATAATAACTGTGGGACGCCACGCTTCGGCATGAATGGGCCGGCTCGACCGGAGTTATACCAGCCTCACAGAAAACCGGCGTGAAGCAGCCCCTGTGCTGTGTTTCGCCGAGTGAGTGAGGGTACCGGAGGCCCACCCGGGGGGGAAGTGGATAAAAGGTTGGCAGCGCGCACTTGTAACTTACTGGTGTTGCAGGTGTCCATGAGCGGCGGCATTGCTTACCATCAGGTGATCCGCCTGCTCGTCTGCTACCTATCACATAAAAAAGAAATTAAGGAAATTCAACCTAATGTAATAAGTTTGACAGTTTTGTATACTTTGATGTGTGGCTGTACGACGTACATATAAAGACAAAAGAAAAAAGCATTTTTGTAAGTAGGTACCTATGGTTAAGTATTTGTTTCTTTAATACATATTTATTATACATTGAAGAGATCTCGAGATAAAGTGTAGCTACAGCACGTTGTGTTCAACAAATGTCTATTTCGAAGCCCTGGAATCGGTTTTATTGTGTGAACATTTCCTAGAACCTTTTACGACAATTCTACCACCTTCATCAAAGGGATTGATCCAGATGATAAAAAAAAATATTTCTGGAAAATCACCCTTTGAGGATTACGGGACAACTCGCCTGAGAATTTCCAGATTTTTTGGCTGGTCACTGTTTTAACCTAATAATAACCTCTTGTGCCAGCATAGAAGATAGGTACGCAAGTATAATGTGTTACTACTTCAATCATATACTATCTACCCTAGATACACATCATAATAATCAAATCGTTAAAAAAAGATCCCAACAGCGTTGTCATGTCTTTAACAGCTATAAATGTTTTGAATTTCTAAAATGCTTTCCCTATTTTATTTTCCACCCTCTTTGGTTATAAATTCCAAAAAGGCCAAATAGCGCTCTTTTTCTAATTGAGCCTTCATGGGCAGCGACACTTTTGGCGCGTTCATGTGTAGTATAGGGTTTATATTATGATCGAAGGTTTACTATCATAAAATCAAAATATAACTTTGTAATGTTTCACTAATAACAGGAAAAGGCCCGCCTAATTGTGCGACTATTCATTATGTAAATCAAGTAATTAATTCAAAGGCTACCACGCATAATCATAATTATTACATAATGTAATAGGTACATAATAAAATATAACATAATCATATGAACTATCATAAGGAAAAGATAATAATCCAGACACGCGGTAGCGAGGCAAGCCAAGTTCAGCCCTAGAACTGGCGAGCAGCACATTTAACACGTACCATTTGGCTAGGGCCACTTTTGACTTTTCAACTTACAAAGTACGTAATGATATTATTATCCCAACAAAAAAAAAATGAAAATAAAAATGAGAGTCAAGTTCAAGAATTTTGCCTTCATTGTGGATTTCAGCGATAAAATTTATTTCAAACATACAATATGATAGTCCATACATTAAAATCTTTCGTTTTGTAGAGCTGGCCTAAATTTTTGTGTGTCAGTTAAATAGGAAGGTGATTAACATCGATATATCGATGATGATTGATAATAACCCAATGCGAAATTTTGAAATAAAAACCTTAGAAGTACATAACTACTTAATACACATTATATATTATAAGAAATACAAGATAAAATACAAGCTCTTATGCTTAGATTAGGTATCAGTCTCCCACAATAATATCTTCTTTTACTAAACTAATGTTTTATACTAGTGCACTGTTTGTTTATTGTAGTGACAAAATATTTAAAAAAGAATATTGAAAAAAATAATTTTCAATGGAATATGCACGGTAAACCACTAAGAAAGGCATCATCTATTAAGGAAAACCAAATTTGATTACTTACCTGCTTGCAAACTACATTAAAATTAAATACCTATTGGAATATCCATACATCAAGCATGAGGAAAGACACAAGCGATCTCAAGCTTTAAATAAGAGCGATCTTCTTGAGACAAACATTCGAACCGAAAACTCGGTAGCAAGTACTTGAGGATTTAGTAGCTCGAAGCAGTCAGTCAGTAGTCATGAAGTTCTCGGGTCTGTTCGCGATGGTGATGGCGGTGCTCGCGCTGCTCCTCGGCGCTGGTCAGGCCTCGCCGGCGCCAGAGCCTAAGATCCCAGTTAAACCAATCGTCAAGGGAATTGTGAGTACTTATTTTTTTATTTCTTCCAAGTAGGCCGGTAAAAAAAACAAAAAATCTATAGTATTTATAAAGATACATTTTGTAGACGTCGACAAACCTTATATACAAACCGAAAAAGCGAAACACTAGCGCGAAGCAATCAACGCCCAGCGCCATCTATTGGAAGACAGTGGAACTACTGTCCCGAAACGAAGTGAGGGCGGGTCACTAGTTATCAATAAAGGCCTTCTTTTAGATATATTCGGCATTCTTCATATTTTTTTCTTTTATATTAGCAGCTTATCAAATCTTTGGAATAATATTTCGTTTATTTAGTCCAAGTTCTACATAAAGTTTTTTTTTCTCTTACAGACCACCGGAGTCGCCTTAGGCGAGGCCTGGAACTCTTTCAGGAACCGAGGAGGCTAAGAAGTACCTAGAAACATTGATGTCTTCACAAGAAACTTCCCTCTGAGAACATTGAGTATCATTCATTTTAGATAACCCTTTTTTGTACCAAAAATACCTGATTAAAACCTAACTTTTACCTCATAAAATGTGTTTAAATACCTGAAATAGCTATAGAGATTGAAGTTTTTTATGGTGTATCCACCACGACTACCTAAATGTAATGTTTTGAATGAATTGAATGAATATGCTTTTTATTGCACACAAAACAGAGGTATAAAACTTAAAACTAGTTATAACAGGAGTAATGTACAACAAAGGCGGCCTTATCACTATAAGCGATCTCTTCCAGACAACCTTTGGGTAAAGAACACTTAATCAAGGTGTAAGGCGGTGCAATGATACAATACTTATATAGGAGGTAAACATTAATACATACATTCATTAAATTAAATATGAATACACTAATACATATCATATACGACCCGGTTGGTTCAGTGGTAGTGAATGCTGCGTCTGGGCCAAGGGTTGCGGGTTCGATCCCCGCACAGTACAAACATTTGTGTGCATGAACATGTCTGTTTGTATTGGTCTGGGTGTTTTCTATGTATTATAAGTATGTATTTACAAAAGAAAGTATTGTAATGTATATATTTGTAATCCCACTGTTGGTTCTGATATCTGTAACACAGGTGCTTAGCTACCTATCTCAGAGTCAGATCAATGTATGTGATGTAGTGAAAATATATATTATATACTAACAAATATTTTTTACAACATTATCTAGTAAGAATGGTAGGCAAGATTATTCAAGGCTTTTCTACTCAGTACCTATTACCTCTCACTTGACGAGTTCAGTGTGAACTTGAAGTTGATAGCGCTACACGATTTGTGCCATTTTAACTCATACTTATAATTGCCATCAGAATCATCATCTATAACTGCCGCACTCAGAGACGTCAATTCACTTTAATTTGAAAAATATTTTGACACTTATTTCAATACACAAATAATCTTTATATTATGAGTAAAATACCTAAAAGCGCTGCCCAAAGTTACCTATTATTCAACAAAAAGTTGTTCTACTTTATTATTCCACTAAAAGTTAGTTAATGTTTTAGGCTAGTTTATAAAGCTGTTTGTTCTCCATGGAATAAATAATAAAACAATTTTCATACAAAAGTGTATCGGTAAACAGTTTCATCCTTATATAAACTTGTTATTTAGAACATATCATTAGATAATCAAACCCAGTAGGTACCTCAGGCGTAGCCATCGCTTCAAAATACGACCCACTTGTCACTGTGCTATAGGGAGTAGTAGGTATAAGTAAAGACTACAGCGTGTATCTGTGAACATTTACATCCCTTTAACTACATGCATATTCTCTTTGGCGGTAATATAGGTGGGCACACTCTCACTGGAATGTATAGGAACAGGGAATGTAATGAAATATTACACATATAATAAATTAATTTAAAACCTTTATTATTATAGGTTATGTAGTGTAGGTTATATAAGGTTAGTACACATGTACGGGCAAGATATTTGATCCTTTTTTAGCTTCCTCGGTTTCTAAATGAGTTCCAGGCTTCTCCTAGTCTGGCTCCTGCGCTCTGTAAAAAAATAATACTGAGTACATAACATTGTAAGGTGGCTAAAAACAGAACGGATCGGCGAAGACTAAGTTTCACTGTGGGACGTAGTTTTATTAGGTAAGTAGGTACATTTTATAAAAATCATTTTAAATGTGTCGCAACCGAATTTCAAGACATAAGAACCGTGAATTTGGTTTTGTTGTAGGCCTTTTCGTTTCGATTAAATCCGCCACCAAAGCATCCTATTTTTTATGTGATAGGTGGCAGACAAGCCGAAGGATCACCTGATGGTAAGCGATTCCCACCGCCCATAAACACTTGCAACAGCAGTAGAGTCATAAGTGCGCTGCCAAACTTTAACCCCCTTTCCCTCAATTGGGCCCCCGGTACCCTCACTCACTCGACGAAACACAGCGCAGGCGCTGCTTTGCGCCGGTCTTCTGTGAGGCCGTTGTCGTGGACTCCGGTTGAGGCCCATTGATCCCACGTTTAAAGTTGGTTACAATTAGAGGGCTGTCACATTTAAGCGACATTGTATGGTGGATACGAGTTCATGGCTACTTACGGCGCCTTTGACAATAGCTCCTATTGGGACCCTGGGCTCCGGCTCCGGCGCAGCCTGACCAGCGCTGAGGAGCAGCGCGAGCACCGCCATCACCAGCGCAAATAGAGACGAGAACTTCATAACTGACTGACTAAATTTACCCAACTGGATTGACCACTGCTTGACTCTAAGTTAACGCTTTGAATGAGAAAGAAGATGCGGCATCTGCTTTTTAAGGCAGCATTTATGTAGATTTTTCCTGTTACTTACCTGTCTATAATAATTTAAAATTTTGTAGTTCAATATCAAAGTAATTACCTAACTGCTATTATAAATCATCACGTGGGACAAAATATTATGTTGAGCTAATTGCAAAGTAAACAAGAGGAGATCATAATTTTGTGGCGTTGAAGAGCAGTTTAAATAGGTACAGAAACATCCAATCACACATAGACACTTGTGACTCTAGGCGTTGCAGGAATCTATAGGCGGTGGCAAACGCTTACCATCAGCTCATCTGCCACCCACAAATAAAGAGGTCCTAAAATATAATTATTGTTTAAATACTTATTAATTATTTTCATAATACTTACATCATTTTGTTTTATTTTTATATTGCCCATATTTGGCTTATCTTAGGTACTCCCACCTGGTCCATGACCAAAAATAACAAGTGAGAATTTAATATTTGCCAAAAAGCTATAAAGCTTAGCTTTTTAAAGATAAAAATATCTAGTAAAGTGTTCTTAATATAGGTACGCTTATAGAGTGTAATTTTCGATGTCGGAAAATAGGTGAAGTGGGCGGATCGTGGGCAAAAAATGACCAGGAAATTTTACCAAAATCGTCACCTGGTCGTCCACCAGATAATACGAGAAAAATATCTCAAATAAGGAACGGAGCAGCGGAGATTCTTGTTTGGGAGAAGCCTTTACCAAGGAGTTAGATTCTACAGGCCAAGTTAAAAAAAAATACATTAGACCTACCATTGAAATTAAGTTTTAAAAAAACTTACAAGATTTTGTTAGTAAATAAATAGTCACCTACATTTTTCATTCAACAAATTAAAGTCAGCCCAATTATATATAGTACGGACTGACTTTTATTTATTGTGTGAGTCTTACGTCAGTAGGATAATTTAATTAACGCAACTAAATACATCGTGTCAAACCAACTTACTTACCACCAGAAAAAAGTGAAACCACGATAGCTTACCTAAATTAGCCTTTGCGCTACAATGGAACGACATCAATTTGTCAGGAGTGTAATTTGAAAACTCTCTGCGACATAAATTTTAGCCTGATTCTGGAGAAAGCAATTATTGCAATTCATGCGACTGCAGAGCAGAATGGGCGGTAAATAAAGTTTAGTTCAGTAAGTAGTTCTTGGGTCAACATTAACATGATAAAGTATTTCATTGCAGCTATAACGAGCAATGAAGTTATATCTATTTATAATTGGATCCTGATGGACAAGAGGCCCCACGTGCCGCCATATTCCTAACATCATCTACACTTAAGGCATGCAAATGCGTTGCCAGACTTTTAGGAAGATGTAGATGTAGAAGTATCTTGTTTCTTGAAGAATATTGTCATAGCGGAGCGGGATGAGATTAGGCGAACGAAAGTATTGGTTGAATGAAGTAGAGGCCCAGGTGAGCATTACTGATTATTACTTACTTCTGTAATACCTTACGTTAGTTTAAAAAAACATGTTTCTGAAATTTTCCTCCTGAGAGTTTGGTGGGTAATTCCGCTGATTAGTCTCCTCGCTTTGTCCATTGTTTGTCACATATTTTGCGTTTGTGAATAATATCGACTTAGGTAGGTTAGCGAAAAAATTCTTTGTTGTATTCGCATATTATTGAGCAAAGTTTAACTTACAATGACCCTTCTTGCTTACGTAAGTAAGTTCACTAATAACATTTAATTAGTTTACTAAGGTTTTTTCTTCTCGTCTACAAAATGCAGGGCACGCGAAGGCATTTCGATTAAAAATCTGGTGAAAACTAGCCCGCAAAGTTTAACTTCAACTAAAGCCTCATGACTGACATACACACATGTGATTCAAACTCACTATCATATGATCATAACCTTCGCGGGCAATAGCTTGTTATAATTTTTAGGTAGCCAATATACATTTCCACTTTTATCCTACCTTTCTTAGAGCATCAAACCAACTTAATGCAGCTCTAAGACCTTTATATATAGTTGTGTATCTATAGTGTTTGGATGCGGGTGACACAGGACGGTCTGTGTGGAGAACATTGAGGAAGGGCTATGTCCAGCAGTGTATTGGCTGAAAATGATGATGATGATGATGGTATTTATAGTGAATTACACCATATGCAACACAAAATAATAAATCTATACGATATTTTTAAATAAAATCAATCAGATAAGTAACTAATGATGGTATACAAGGAAAATCAAGACAAAAACAAGACATAAAAAGCCAATACGTCGCAATTTTTCACACATTCAAACCAAAACCAGAAGCGACTGTTTGTATAATATACAAATCATGAGGTTCACGAGTCTTCTTGAAATGATGATGGTGGTATTCGCCCTACTCCTCAGCGCTGGTCTGGCCGCGCCAGAGCCACAACTACTGAGTGTCCAAGTCGGCAAAGCTGATGTAAGTAACCCACGCATATAGGTAATGGTGTAGGTACGTACAGCCACACATCAAGGTAAACAAAACTGTCAAATTTCTTCAATCGACACTCATCTTACTGTCATACACATTAGGCTGGATATCAATTGAGGAAATTTGACAGGTTGTGGTAACCTGATGTGTGGCTGACTGTACCTATCTGTAAACATTTACATCCCTTTAACCACGTCTTCTAACAACCATCTGAATCACAACAATGTTCAATGACTTTTGGAATTTTGTCGAAAATTTTTCGACTCTCCATAATAAAATAACCAAGTCACGTGATAGTCGGTCACGTGACTTGATTATTTTATTGCAATGGTTATTGTATAAAAAGTTGATTTTCTTTTTATGCCAACTTCCAAAGGGTTAGGGGAAAACTCGCACGAAATGAACTCGCACGAAAATTTCAAGATTTTTTGGCCGGTCACTGTTCTAACCTAACCTAACCAATATTTTAGTAATGATAATAAATTCTACTTAACAAAAAATATTGGTGAAGTTAAGTTAGAGCAGTGACTAGCAAAAAAACCTTGAAATTAATTCTCGTGCGAGTTTTTTTCGGGCGAGTTTTCCCCTGTACCTTTCCAAAAGATAGACCCTTATTATGATCAGAATGGTAGAGCACGTCGTTAAAGAGATGTAAATGTTCACAGATGTATAATACATCGAACTTTTTTAACCGTCTTACTTCTCGAGGGCATTAATTTTACAGAAAAAAACAATCATTTTTCTCAAGGAATAGCGTCTAATCTCATGTCATTTTTTACATTAAGTTATTGGTGGTTTGGTACTCTTCGTCTCGCGAACATTTTCCCTACAAGATAAAGTAAGACCGTCCAGTTTTTACGACTTTTTTCTAGATTAGAGTTTTAGGTTTATCTACTTTTCGTATAAAATGGTATTTCTATTAGTATATATTTATATAAGTAGTTATTATTAGTTATTGACTTGGTGACTGACGTAAGTAAACGCAGCGGTCCAGACCACTACCCTCCACTGTCCCACTGCTGGGCAACGGCCTATGGGGAGTGGAATGTTCCCTATGTAATGATCTATCTCAATTCCAAGCAGACGTGATGTATGCTTTCACGACGTACTACATGAAAGCAATAAATATTATAACTATGACTATGACGTCATCATATGAATATTGTAGGTATGGCTGGGAACAGTCAAATATAGCCAAGCGCCATCTGCTGTTGGTTGAATGGTACTGTAGTGGCGCTCTTCTTCCTTCGGGCGATGGAAGGTGTCGCCACAGGCTTATCTCCATAGCTATCTGTTTGAAGTCATTAGGGCCAATCTCAGACATAGGTAGGTATTTATATCGTTACACTATAGTTTCTTCGGCCGGACTCACTGCCTACGTATACAAAACTAAATAATTATTTTTTGATGTTTTTTTTTTCAGAAAGGACCACCAGCAGTTGTACCAGCGGCCCCTCCTGCAGGAGTCGCTTTGTAAATGATTAAATAATCACGAATTTCTTCGATTAAATATACGTACATTTTATTTTAATAATAGGTACCTTTCCACTCGCCCACGCATCCTTTTGGGTTCTGTAGGTACTCAAAGTGTAAAAAGTAGTATATAGTTGATTCCCTTCGTTTGTTTGTTTGCCGAACAATAACTTTAAAATCAATATAAATGTATTTATCACAGTTAACATGGATTTAAAAAATATCGCCGAAAAAGTAGTGTGTAAGGGGTATGAATATCGAATATAGGAACAAATAAAATACATAAATAAGTATCTAGACACGCGGAAGTGTGTCCAGCCAAGGGAATTTTTTTTTTTTTTTATGAGATAGGTAGCAGACGAGCAGGCGGATCACCTGATGGTAAGCAATTGCCGCCGCTCATGGACACCAGCAAATTGGCGACAAAGCGAACAAGGGTAATATTACACGAACCATTTAGAGCAACTTTTGACCCCCTCATAACTCAAAAACTATTACGCCCACTAAGTAAACAACTGTTTGTCCAGGGCTAACCCACGATCCTTGGAGTGTGAGATAGTCACTATGCGCCAATAGCTGGTTATAAAGTCCTCATTTTATAGATTAAGGTAAAAACGTGAGAAATATAATTTTCCTCTATACTTAATTAATACTTAGGTACACTTTATGGCAGTGGGCAGGGCACATTGCGAGGAGTACAGACGGCCGTTGGGGTGAAAAGGTCCTTGAGTGGAGGTCACGTGCAGGAGGCCGCAGCCGTGGCAGGCCTCCCACCTGGTGGACCGACGATCTGGTGAAGGTCGCGGGAGCCCATTGGATGCGAGTGGCACAGGACCGATCTGTGTGAGGAACTTTGGGGGAGGCCTATGTCCAGCAGTGGACGTCTATTGGCTGAAATGATGATGATGACACGTTGTGTAAGTATTAAAACGGAAATCACGGTGATGCTGTCTGGGTTATTTCCGCGGTAAGATAAAAAGATAGTGTAAGTATACTAAAGGAATATTTATTTTGTACTTTGGTATTATTTTAGTGAACACAAAAATTACAAGATATAATAAATAATGACTATTTTAGATGCTTCAATCGACCTCTTGAAGTTATCCTCGATTTTTGATGTTTTGGTACACCTCGTGGGCAGTACCTGCGGCGCCGATGACACCCAGGCCTGTCTTCTGTAATAAAAAAAAAAATACTAACTTAGTCTTTTTTTTTAAGTTTTGATCACTTGATTGACTTGGTTTCTATGGTCATAGACTTTGTCACGTAATGGGAGAGTATAGGAAATATACACCGTTAATAGTCGTTTCAAACCTGAAACCCTGTTAGATAATAGGTGACACGAAAAAAAGTCCCTTTAGCATGTTAAATCATCGAAATAAGCAAAATAAAAGTCAGCTGTTCCATACAAAAACTATAGATAAGTATAGAAAAATGTATGAAATTAATATAGGCTGATCCTTTTTTTATCACAATCAATTTAACAGAATCTATTGTACGACAGTAGTGATAATGAAACGAAATTCGCTACCAAATCTTGATCCCTTTTACTACTGTAAGTTTGAATGCCACAGATAATTATATTCTCATGCTTAACGGTACGTATTAATTATAGGCATATTATTACTATAGAGATATCATAAAACAATATTCATAAAAAAAAACGTAGAGGACGACATTTTTTAATACAAAAAACTTACAATAGCTTTTCCAATCTGCTTCACTGGGATTTTGGGTTCCGGAGCTGGCGAGGCCTGACCAGCGCCGAGGAGCAGCGCGAGGACCGCCATCACCATCGCGAACAGAGCCGAGAACTTCATGACTGACTGGATGACTGCTGTGAGCTACCGGAGTACAAGTTGACACTACCGTGTTGTTTTTGTGAATGTCCATTCAACCGAAACGAATTATATTTAAAGCGCAAGATTTCTGAAATATTTTCCTCCCAAAATCCCTTAACAGACATGGATTATCCCAGTGGCTGACACTTTGACGTCATCTTGTCACATCTACTTCGCTTGGAGTAGATTTATTCCGTGCAACGCACTCCCTACTACTACCAACTTTGTGAAGTGAAAGAAGACTCTGGTGGGAGGGAGCAACTGAACATGGAATTTCACTAAAAAACAAAAGTTTTATCAATGAAGAAATATAATTTGTTTTGCGATAGTTATTTTCAATCATGTGGATAACATTAATTTATATCTTTAATTAAAATACGATTCAAATATTAAAGGCTTAGGTGTTCGGTATGAAAGTACCTAGGCATTAGGAGTAAATCTTTGAGCCTTTTTGTGATGGGTGGCAGGCGAGCAGATGGATCACCTGATGCTGATTGTTTAATTATAAGCTGTAAAGTTCATAATATGAATACACCTGGTTGATAAAGTAATATAAATAGCTTTGACATTAAACTAGCTCGGAATAATAAATAATGCTACGCACAAGGTGAACTTTACTACGATACTATCAAGTCGTGAATCATCGCCCTTAAGTTCCCACTATGAGTATGGAAACGTAGGCTGTGTCAATGACCAGCATTCTAATATGGTACGCAATAGTCGTGATGTCAAAGCTTATACCTGGGGGTAACCCAGTTTGCTGGGAATTTAGTAAGGAAAATAATTTGGATTCTTGGACCTTTAAATATGCGTGGACGCGTTTGGATGAACATTCACGACCCCAACACGGTAGTGTCAACTTGTATTCCAGTAACCTACAGCAGTCAGTCAGTCAGTCATGAAGTTCTCGGGCTCTGTTCGCGATGGTGATGGCGGTGCTCGCGCTGCTCCTCAGCGCTGGTCAGGCCTCACCAGCTCCGGAACCCAAAATTCCGGTCAAACAAATTGGAAAAGCTATTGTAAGTTTGTGATATATTTAAATTTATCTTGACTTTTCCTTTCTACAGGAAGTCCTTCTAGAAGATATATTTTTTTAACAATTATACATCTCATACACCTTATTTTTGTTGACGCTGTGGAATGCCGCTGACCCGAAGTGGGTCAACGTAGTCTTGCGACTCCTTATGCATACCCGCGACAAAATCGCATCTTGAGACGTAATATGAATGTTGAACATTTTTTTTACAGAAAACGGGACTGGGTGTGATCGGCGCCGCAGGAACTGCTCATGAGGTGTACCAGAATATCAAGAATCGAGGATAAATAAGAGAAAACAACAGAACATCTAGGATAAAAGGTCAAGATCGGAAAGTGCATTCTGGATCTAACTTAGAAGATCACGATATTCTGAGATGCATCGACGCTGATTCTAACTAACAAATAGTCAATATTACCTATTAGTATTATGCAATTATGTGTTCATTCAAATAAGTATGTAGTCAAACTAAAAATAAACATTTTACACGTACCTAAACTTTTTTTCCTTTATTTACTTATATAGGTATTTTTCGTATTTGCAAGTACATATCTACCAAGTTATTTTTTTTCTGGTGGAGAGAGACATAATTAACTCTGCCAGTGGTAATTTTTTACCTAGGGATAGATAAAGTAAAGTATCAACCCATGTACTGTCCCACTGCAGGTCAAAGGATCAACAGAAATCAAGTCCTCGCTACTACGATGGGATTACACTAATCACCACGCTTGCCTAATGCGGATTGGTGATCACAAACCCGAGCTATGTTTGAGTAGTTATATAAACTATAAAACTACCTCTTTACTACGTATACCGTAAAATTTTAGTGGTTGTTTTCACGGAGCCCTCTTTATAGATATCATGAATAAAATATCACGTCCTTTTAGCGAGTTATATCAATAAAATAAGCGAATAAAAATCGGCTGTTCCATGCACTACTGACCAGTAGCCACTCCATTTTATTTTATATGGAACAGCTGAAAACTGTTACTGAAATTTCATGATGTACCTATGAAGTACCTATTTAGTACATGCCTTCTCTTAGTAGGTAGATGCAAATTATACAGCGAGTATCTGTGAAAATTTACCATGACGTGTTCTATCAACCATTCCGAACAAGATATGTTGTTTGACTTTTCGAAATTAGCATAAAACAAATTCAACTATTCATACAAAGTCGGTCATATGAGATCTTCGTTTTGTATGGGGACTCGAAATTTTTTTCGATGAACGTCGAAAAGTCGTTGATCAATTAATGTTGTCCAAAATGGTTGGTAGAACACGTGGTATAGGGATGTAAAGTTCACAGATACCCTATGTCAAAGATCCGGTATCTTTGGCATTTCAAGGGCAAGTTCTACCTACATACTGAGGATTATATTACCAAACAACTTATAAGGCAAACTAGTGGACGTACACAGCTCCGCTCGCGTGAAATTCGGTTTATCTCTGAAATACTTTTCAAAAGAAATAATACCGATATAGGATTAACAGCTATACCTACAATAAAGAAAAATGTTTCATTCAAATCTATTCAACCGCTTCAGAGATTAGCGTGAAGAAACAGACAGAGTATCCTTTTGTCCGCTTAAGTTATTTAAAGATAAAATATTCAATGTACCTACTTACAGAAACTTGTGTTTTTTAAGTTATTCATAGATTGATGAAACGGGTAGAGGCGTGCCTGAAAAAGGGTCTTGACAGACGGACGGGCATGTGGACAGCTGGACAAGTGGACACGCGGAGAAATTGCAATGTACAAATAACAATGTATCTACCTACAGCCAGATTACTTGCGATACAACAGCCTTTGCCACATGCAGGGTGTATCTGTGAACATTTACATCCCTTCAACCGCGTGTTCTGCCAACCATTATGACTTGGGCAGCGGCGTGTGTATTACCAGTGATGACATACGGAACTGAAACGTGGCCGCTTACAATGAAGGCTCAAAGTCACTCAGAGGGCAATAGAGAGGGCTATGCTCGGAATCTCCTTGCGTGATCGTGTCAGAAATGATGAGATCCGCAGGAGATCTAAGGTCACGGACATAG
The DNA here is from genome assembly GCA_014851415.1 of Cnaphalocrocis medinalis. Classification (NCBI taxonomy): domain Eukaryota; kingdom Metazoa; phylum Arthropoda; class Insecta; order Lepidoptera; family Crambidae; genus Cnaphalocrocis; species Cnaphalocrocis medinalis. The sequence continues at coordinate 7,207,928 of CM026284.1, forward strand.
CCCAAAGAATCGCGTGGCTGAAGTGGCAAGGGCACATTGCGAGGAGAACAGACGGCCGTTGGGGTGGAAAGGTCCTTGAGTGGAGGCCACGCGCAGGAGGCCGCAGCCGTGGCAGGCCTCCCACCAGGTGGACCGACGATCTGGTAAAGGTCGCGGGAGTCCATTGGATGCGGGTGGCACAAGACCGATCTGTGTGGAGAACTTTGGGGGAGGCCTGTGTGACTTGTGAAAATTCGCCTAAAATTTTTTCGTTGCTGGTTTATGTATGGAAATAAATATACCTACGTCTTAAATATATTTTTTTAGATTTATCGTTTTCTTGTTTTAGAAATAAGCAGGGGGAGGGGTGGGGGGACACGTTTTTTTCATTTTGGAAGTGTCTTTCAGGCAAACTATCCAGTTTAGAAATAAATGATATTAGAAACCTTTATACTTACTATTTTTTGAGTCCTACCCTAGTCCTAACCTATCCATACCCCAAACGTATGAGTTGGATGGAAAAAAATGATTTTCTGTTCTAAGTATGGGGAACCGTGCGTATGACGTGCGGTTAAGTAAACAATGGGCCTTAATCTCTCGGGCGATCAACATCTGTTGATGTGTTATGGTGAATTGACTTACGCTCAATTGATTGCAGAGAAGTGATAGCCTAGGTACTTCCAACACCCATACGTTATGACAATTTGTGGACGCCGGGATTCATGGCAGGACAGTTTATGCACGTTATCTAGAGGTCCTAGATTCTGACTAACTGCCGCACTTAGATACGTTAACTAAACCTTAATTGTCACTTAAGTAAAAATACTGACCCTGATCTGATCTTATAATAGACATAAAGACTATCTATACCTAATTAAAACAATGAGCATCTTGATGAAGAATTAATTGGGTTCATTAAACCTGCAATTTTTTTTATAGGATAGGGGGCAGACGAGCAGACGTATTAAGGCGATTAAGCGATTACCGTCGCCCATGAACACCTGCAACACCAGGGGCTTCACAGGTGCGCTGCCGGCCTTTTAGAGAAAGATATGCCCTTTTCTTGAATTTCGTAACAATGGCCTTGACAGCATAAGAAAGTTTAGAAAAGTTAGTCTAATTAGCAACCGGGAAACAAACCTGTGACCTCTCAAGCTTGGACGTAACACCCTAGACATTGCGCTATTGAGGAGGAACATGGAAAATGATGATCATGGTATCCAAAAAACTTGTATTAATGTAAAATATTTATTTATTTAATTTGACTAAGTAGGTAATTATTCTTCAAACGAACACGTGTTAAATAAAACTAATAGGAAACAAATGACTATTTTCTTAATAAGGTAGGGAGGGTCAGCAACATTAAATTGATGCCCTATCGAATATAAGTATTTTGTCGTCATCTTCATCCTCGGTTTTTGATGTTCTGGTACACTTCGTGGGCGGTACCAGCCGCTCCGATGACACCAAGACCAGTTTTCTGTAAAAAAAAATAAGACAACATTAGTTTTTCTCTATGTTATATTTTCTTAATTAGCTACGCACTGAACCCTAGAGAGATCCTACGGAGGAGGGGGTGTTTTAAAGCAGATTCCATAATCTATACTATTAATAAAGAGGTAACGCCTCGGCCTGTGACTGACTGACTGACTGATCTATCAACGCACAGCCAAAACTACTGGACCTAAAATCATGAAATTTGAAACATAGGTAGTTCTTACTATGTAGACGCGCACTAAGAAGGGGTTTTGCGAAATTCACCCCCTAAAGGGGTGAAAGGGGGGGTTTACGTTAGTATGAAAGTCTTTCAATTTTGATGTTAGAGATTTGAAAATTTGGATTATGGTTGTTTATCAAAAATAAAAATTGACCTGTTTTAGTTTTTTTTTAAATTCAAGCCATAAAGGGGTGAAATGGGGGCTAAAACAATGTATGGGAGATTATTATTTTTAAAGCTAGAGTCTTGAAAATTGGTATTTGGGTTTTCCATACAAATTAAATGAAAGTAATTTCAGCATTTTTTTTTCTTCAGCTTACAAAGGGGTGAAAGGGGGTTAAAACGTCGTATGGAAAATACGTCATTTTTTAAAGCTAGAGCTTTGAAAATTGCTATTTGCAAATGTAAAGAAAATGAATTCGGCATTTTTTTCTTCAACCCAAAAAGGGGAGAAAGGGGGATAAAACACCAAATTGTCAATTTTAAAGCTAGATTCTTGAAACTTGGTATATTTGGGCTTTGCCTACAAATGTAATGAAAGTGAATTCATTATTTTTTTCTTCAACCTAAAAAGGGGGAAAAGGGGGTTGAAACGAAGTATTGTCATTTGTTGAAGCTAGAATCTTGAAAATTGGTATTTAGGCTTTGCATAGAAATTTTATAAAGTCCCCCTTCCCCTTATAGGGGTGAACGGGGGAACTGATTAAATTTGACAAGTAAAGTTATAGAGTTTCCAGCATTTTTTAAATCAAATCTTTTGAGATTCCTTCATAAGGTTTACGATCACCAAAATTATCAATCCTATAAGTATCAGTAAAATTTCTTTTTGCTAATTACTTTGATTGTTGTGAATTCTACTTCGTTCAAAAAATTAAAATACCGAAGCGAAGCGAGGGCGGGCCACTAGTAATCAGATAAACTCGTTTGTCATTAAGATTGTTTTTTTGAAAACGCCCCTTCTCCTGGTTTGGGCCTCGATACTCTCAGTCACTCAGCAACACGCAACTCAAGCGCTGCTTCACGCCGGTATTCAGTAAGGTCGTGGTATCACTATGGTCGAGCTCATTAACTAATACTTCATATAAACGGACGAAAATTAATAAGTACATTCTAGCACTAACTGCTTGACGTTTCGACTGCGTTACAACAGCCGTGGTCACAAGCGTTTAGTCCCGTTTATGAAGTATTTGTATAATGCAACGCGAGAGTTTAAAAACATATCTCATTAACTAAGCCAAAGCTTGGCTCTACTAAGGACGGTCAAAATTTAAGATTGTAAAGATTTAAGATTTTGCAGGATAAAGTGCAGTTTAAAAAGTCAATTCTGGGTAACAAGAAAGGGTAACGTAAACATTAAGAACTGGCAAACTTTAAAAAACTTACAATAGCTTTCCCAATTTGCTTGACTGGAATTTTGGGTTCCGGCGCCGGCGAGGCCTGACCAGCGCTGAGGAGCAGCGCGAGCACCGCCATCACCATCGCGAACAGAGCCGAGAACTTCATGATTTACTTATTGACTGTTTTAGGTTACTGAAGTAAGTTGACACTGCAGTGTTGGGGTCGTGAATGGTCATCCAAGGGAGAAGTCGAGTATTTAAACCCAGTGAATTTAAAATATTTTTCCTACTAAAATTCCAGTTAGAAACAAATGGGTTATCCCATCAGGCCTATGTCCCTACGTCACAACTATTACGTGCCGTCTAGTGAAACCGCTGAGGCCTACTTCGAAACATAGGTGTTTAAGTATAGCAAGTGAATCATGTCCGAGTAATTTGCATGTGGTTGGGTTTACCTCATGATTGAGTATCGGGACATAAATAATGAGTAGTCGTATTTTGCCAAAAAAATTGTATCTACTGGTTGTACTATTAAGTAGTTTGTGCTACTGGTGAAAACATACATACCTACATACAAACAATCGAACTGAGAACCTCCTTTTTTTGAAGCCGGTTAAAAATAGCTTTGTATATCAAACTAATAAGGAACGACGACTCGGTTCCGATGAACGAATCTGGTACTCATTACAGTATGTAACCAGTACAAAACCGTTTTTATCAAAATACAAACCTACCAATTTCGACAAAGTTAACTATGGCCGAAAAGGCGCATGATCCCACATTTGATCAAAAAATGGTTTAAGTACCTAAATATTATAAGATAGATAGGTAGAATTTCTACGACCCGTCATATCTCTCTTTCCACCTGTGGCAATGATGTACTCGTACAAAGACATTCTAAGCATGTAGTTAATTGTAATTCTTCAATAGTTTGGAACACATCTGTGAAACACTGGATTGCACGCAATGTTGTGATGCCAAAGTCATAGGCTCGTTGGGATAACCCAGCTTTGTTCGTACTGGATTGGGTTTTAATAAGGAAAATGTTTTAAATCTGAGCTTTAAATACACCCCGTCTCACCGTAACAAGCATTCACGATCTCACCACGGGAGATTCAACTTGTTCTTCAGTGTCAACACACAGCAGTCATCCAGTCAGTCATGAAGTTCTCGGCTCTGTTCGCGATGGTGATGGCGGTGTTCGCGCTGCTCCTCAGCGCTGGTCAGGCCTCACCAGCGCCACAGCCCAAAATTCCAGTCAAGCAGATTGGGAAAGCTATCGTAAGTTTAATACCTACCTATCTCGTAAATTAAAGTAATATACTCCAGCTCGAAATTAGCTCTTTAAAAATGTTTTGGCATATAATAGACAAGAAAAAATCTAATTAGGTACTTTTTTTTCCAGAAAACTGGTCTTGGTGTGCTTGGTCGCTGCTGGAACTGCTCATGAAGTTTACCAGAACATCAAAAATCGGGGATGAGATCGTATACTTAATAATACTTCAGATAGTAATTACAAGTATGCTTGTCTAGTACTTGTCTACGAGTAACTCATAGTCAATTTGTGATATTTCTGTGTTCATTAGATAAAATGTTAGTGATCAATAATAAATTATAATTGAATAATATGAATATTTTTCATTGACATCCCAGTCATTCTATGATTCTTCTTAGTATTAGCATTCATAGAATAGGAATTATAGGAGACCTATACAAAAATTACCTTTACCAGGTCGCTGTTAGTGTGTTATGAAGGCAGTGAGTATAACAATTTACATTATAAACTATTTTATAATTGTATGAAGACATATTGGTTTGGAAGCCAGGGAGTAAAGGTCCTAACTTTAATAGAAAAGTTTTATACCTTTATATAGTTTTTCGCAAATTGTAAGTTACTATTCTAAAAGAGGATATAGGTACATAAGTATTAGCAATTGAACGATACCAATAGCCACATTTTTCGTACTTGTGGTACTTTAGGAAACGTACAATGAATCACCTGAAGGGTATTTATAAGGTGATCGAGCGCTCCGCTGGAAAGTACTTTTTCCCCCTTTCAACCCTTACAACCCTCTTTTCGCAATAAAAGTAGCCTATGTTCTTTCTCAGGGTCTAATTATTGATACCAATTTCATTTGAAATCCGTTGATATGTTTGGCGTGAAAGTAACAGACAGACAGACAGTCATCCAGATGCGACAGACAGACAGACAGACAGACAGACATAGTTACTAATTTCAGCATTTTTAAACATGTTATGGACCAAAATGGATTTTGAGGTGCCGCCGCGTTCATAGACATCCGAAACACGAGCAGACTTACAGTTTTCGAGAAAGTGTGCCAACCCTTACCCCCTTTTTCTCCGATTGGGCCTCCGGTACCCTCATTCACATACTAATTTGTACGTATGTGTACAAGTAAGTAGATAGATAAACAAACTGAGATACTCACTCGTAACTTCACATGCTTACGCATTGTCCTGTCTCTTAAATAACAATTTTCCTTGTATAGTACCTGTTTCCAGGAAAAGGAACCAAAATAACTATTGGCAGATAATGTAAACATCTTGTCGTTTATGCAGAAGAGAGGTAGCGATCTTTTTTAATAAAGAGAAAATACAACAAGGAAAACGCTGTTTTACAGGCATAAAACTCCTTTTTAAAGATTTATTTTTGGCTACCTACCAGTGCCAAATTGCCATAATAGACATAAAATAAGAGTAATAATTCTAGTTGGGTTGGGGGCAATTCGTCCCAAAAAAGAATTCGTCACAGAAATCGTCCAGAATTTCAAAATGTTTTTGCTGGTTACTGACCTAGCCCAACGTCATTATAATATTTTTTGTTTTGTAGAATTTAGTAAATATGATTATGACAAAAATATTGGTTAGGTTAGGTTAGATCAGTGACCAGCAAAAAAATCATTAAAACTCTGGGACGAGTTTTTTTGGGACCAATAATTGCCCCTAATAACCCTTCTAGTTAGTTAGTTCAATACAGCTGTAAGGACCTAACTTGAATAAAAAATATTTATTTCTTTCGCACTTACATGAATCTCAAATAGGTATCTATACTCAACTCATAAATATGGCAATCTACCGCGCTGCACTGATTTGATTGATTTACGCAACGAATCTAAACCATTTCTTACCTAAGAAATGATAAAACAGTTTAATAAACAAAATAATTATTATGAAATAGATCTATCTACAATTTTAAATTAGGAATCAAAGAAGAAAAAGTTCTGTTATGTGTTTTGCTGACTTCGAAGTTGATCGAGTCGGGTTTATTAACCTTACGCAGCCATCTTGGATTAAGAGTTAATTTATGTAAAGGACTCTGAAGTATTAGGTAAACGCTTATTGAGCCCTTATCACATGGGAACAGTGTTATGGAATCATAAATGGTAATCCAGAATATAATGGAAGTGGAGTAAGCACTAGGTATAGGTACCTCCTATATATTGAAATTAATTTTAAATTTAAGATAAGCATGGAACCCTACACAAGTATCTACACATTTGTAAATAACATTGTATTTATTCGGTCGGTACTAAATTTTAATAATTGATTGATTCAGTTCAAGTATTTTTGATGCATTAATATTTTTCGGACAGACTGTCGCAGCATCATCAGCGGATGCTCAGACATTCTACAAAAAAAAGTAAATGTGGGAATTTAAATCAAACTATTAACTTCAATAAAAGGTTAGTAGCAAATACTTTTTGAACAATAACGCTTGGTCACTAAGCGTGCGGATCAGAGATCCGCAAAATTTCCGAGAAAAGTCTGCTCAACTGGTTAAGTTCTCTTTAACCGGAATGCTGGAATATCTCGGTCAACACTTAGGACAGGTCGTTCAAAGAGATAATGCCGTTAGCATTCTAGCACGTTGGACCTTAGGTCTGGGGCAGATAATTTCTTCCACCGCCACAGTACGTATTTACCTATATGTTTAATCCACCAAATCTATTGTAATTTGTGGCAGTTACTCACGCACACGATATAACTATCTCTGCAGTCTACCGCTATCACGTACGTTGTGTCAGCAGATCTGACCATGTATGTGATAGACGATATGACGTCATTTGTTTCAATATATAAACCTGTAGAGATGGACCTACGTTACTCATTGATCATTGTTATAATATACCTATTAGTCGCACATAACGTGCATCATTTTTCCTGGGTCACCAAAATACCTGCCTCACGGAAGTACTGATAACCGCCCAACAATTTAACAACGATCGGCAATTGGTGACCCCAAGATTGGATATCGGCAGCCTTCCGTACTGAACATTCTTTAGCATCTTCGTGGGTTTCCTCAGCACAGCAACTCTACGAATAGTAGGTTACTTTTGCTAAAATTATATTTCAGTTAGAATGGTTTAACTATATCTGGAGCGTTCATTATCGAGAGAATATAGAGATAAAATGAACAAATCAGTAATGGTATTGAAAGTCAATTTAATTGGCTTTGGAATTTTGGGTTCAGAAGCCAACACGAATAGAGCGAGAACTTCATGACTGACTGTTGGTCCCTTTAGTACAAGTTGACACAGTGTAGACGTTTTGATCTTGTACCCTGTGGCTTGGGACATTAAGAATACTGCCAAGATATTCCCGGCCTGTAGTAAAAGAGGCGACTAATCGGGCCTTCGGAGTACGTGAGCATACCCACTATTGGAGACTGGCTTGTTCAGTGTCACGATTCCGCAAGGGAAAATACTACTTACTCTGAAAGTTGTTTTTGATGTAGGAGACAGGAAATTAATATTAACATTGTTTTGTTTTTGATGAACAGTTTATTCATTGAACTTTTGGTACAGCAAATAAAGTAAAAAAGAAACATACTGAGTTACTATCACAGTTTGTTTCACAGTAGGTACATAAGTACGTACAAATTGCTATGGCTAAGAAAGTAAATGCTAATATCAATAAAACTGACTCACTGACAACAGAGCCATCTCTTAGCAATCGTTAATTGCAGGATAAATTTAGTAAACATTTAAAATATTGAACTTATTGCTAATATAATTTCACATATAAAAGTTATCTTTGTTTGACCTGCTGGTACACCTCCCGGGCTGTCGCAGCAGCGCTGATGACGCTGATGCCAGTTTTCTGAGAAATAACAAAATGGAATAAGACTAATGAAACAACTGAAGGTGCAAGTCATGAGTTAAACACTTTGAAGTAACAGTGATCACGTTAGCAGTAATTACAAGTCTTACTAATACTTACAATAGCGCTCGCAATTTTCTTGACCGGTATTTTGGGTTCCGGAGGCGGGCGCGGCCTGACCAGCGCCGAGCAGCGCGAGCACCGCCATCACCAGCGCGAACAGAGCGGAGATCTTCATGACTGACTGGATTACTGCTGTAGGTTACTGGAGTACAAGTTGACACTGCAGTGTTGATGTTGTGAATGCTCATTGAACTTCAACATATCATATTTAAAGCTCTACAGATCTGTTATATTTTCCTTACTGAATTCCAGAAGCAGGTAACGGACGAATGGTTATCCCATTTAACGTCATTTGACGTATGATCATGATCTGCAATATGGTACAATATGAAAACAAAATGCACCTTTATGACGCTTTACTAACGTTGTCAAAGCAATTTTACCGTAAAAGTTTACCTTTTTACTTACGCTGACGTTCTTGATGAATGAATAGCCAAGTTCAAAGTAGAAAAATGCACATATTTCTCGGCGGTGAGGGAAATATCATAAGGAAACCTTAGTAAGTAAGTAAATGTTATTATCATAGACAAAATGTGCTTGGGGCGTAATAATGCCATCTTAATGCCAGATTATCAACATTTAGGTATCATGTATTAGGTATAGAATATCTATCTTATTAGAAGAATTTCTAAGGTCTAACAAGGGCAGGAAATATTAACATTGTTTTGTTTTTGATGTAGGAGACAGGAAATATTAACATTGTTTTGTTTTTGATGTAGGAGACAGGAAATATTAACATTGTTTTGTTTTTGATGTAGGAGACAGGAAATATTAACATTGTTTTGTTTTTGATGTAGGAGACAGGAAATATTAACATTGTTTTGTTTTTGATGTAGGAGACAGGAAATATTAACATTGTTTTGTTTTTGATGTAGGAGACAGGAAATATTAACATTGTTTTGTTTTTGATGTAGGAGACAGGAAATATTAACATTGTTTTGTTTTTGATGTAGGAGACAGGAAATATTAACATTGTTTTGTTTTTGATGTAGGAGACAGGAAATATTAACATTGTTTTGTTTTTGATGTAGGAGACAGGAAATATTAACATTGTTTTGTTTTTGATGTAGGAGACAGGAAATATTAACATTGTTTTGTTTTTGATGTAGGAGACAGGAAATATTAACATTGTTTTGTTTTTGATGTAGGAGACAGGAAATATTAACATTGTTTTGTTTTTGATGTAGGAGACAGGAAATATTAACATTGTTTTGTTTTTGATGTAGGAGACAGGAAATATTAACATTGTTTTGTTTTTGATGTAGGAGACAGGAAATATTAACATTGTTTTGTTTTTGATGTAGGAGACAGGAAATATTAACATTGTTTTGTTTTTGATGTAGGAGACAGGAAATATTAACATTGTTTTGTTTTTGATGTAGGAGACAGGAAATATTAACATTGTTTTGTTTTTGATGTAGGAGACAGGAAATATTAACATTGTTTTGTTTTTGATGTAGGAGACAGGAAATATTAACATTGTTTTGTTTTTGATGTAGGAGACAGGAAATATTAACATTGTTTTGTTTTTGATGTAGGAGACAGGAAATATTAACATTGTTTTGTTTTTGATGTAGGAGACAGGAAATATTAACATTGTTTTGTTTTTGATGTAGGAGACAGGAAATATTAACATTGTTTTGTTTTTGATGTAGGAGACAGGAAATATTAACATTGTTTTGTTTTTGATGTAGGAGACAGGAAATATTAACATTGTTTTGTTTTTGATGTAGGAGACAGGAAATATTAACATTGTTTTGTTTTTGATGTAGGAGACAGGAAATATTAACATTGTTTTGTTTTTGATGTAGGAGACAGGAAATATTAACATTGTTTTGTTTTTGATGTAGGAGACAGGAAATATTAACATTGTTTTGTTTTTGATGTAGGAGACAGGAAATATTAACATTGTTTTGTTTTTGATGTAGGAGACAGGAAATATTAACATTGTTTTGTTTTTGATGAACAGTTTATTCATTGAACTTTTGGTACAGCAAATAAAGTAAAAAAGAAACATACGAGTTACTATCACAGTTTGTTTCACAGTAGGTACATAAGTACGTACAAATTGCTATGGCTAAGAAAGTAAATGCTAATATCAATAAAACTGACTCACTGACAACAGAGCCATCTCTTAGCAATCGTTAATTGCAGGATAAATTTAGTAAACATTTAAAATATTGAACTTATTGCTAATATAATTTCACATATAAAAGTTATCTTTGTTTGACCTGCTGGTACACCTCCCGGGCTGTCGCAGCAGCGCTGATGACGCTGATGCCAGTTTTCTGAGAAAAACAAAATGCACCTTTATGACGCTTTACTAACGTTATAGTAAATGGTATGTACCGTAAAAGTTTACCTTTTTACTTACGCTGACGTTCTTGATGAATGAATAGCCAAGTTCAAAGTAGAAAAATGCACATATTTCTCGGCGGTGAGGGAAATATCATAAGGAAACCTTAGTAAGTAAGTAAATGTTATTATCATAGACAAAATGTGCTTGGGGCGTAATAATGCCATCTTAATGCCAGATTATCAACATTTAGGTATCATGTATTAGGTATAGAATATCTATCTTATTAGAAGAATTTCTAAGGTCTAACAAGGGCAGGTGAATTTAAGTAATTTATATGATTTTTTTAGTAATAGGTCGCAGATGACGGTTTGAGAACCACGCTCTGGGTTATTTATTAGAATAGAGAGTAACAAATAAATTTAATTAACAATACTGTTTCACATTTTTCGGTGTATTTCGAAACAATGACAAAGGTAATTGCATTTATCGATTCATAGGAACAGTAGGTGCATACTCGTATTCATTAAGTGGAGACTAACAATATTATTGATTTATTTAACAACCAACAAATCCTAGGGGTTATTAATAGAGTATACAATATTAATTAACTTTTTTGTCATAATGAAATAAATAAACAACCATAACACCGTGTAATCGTGAAGGAACGTCAAAATGGTTTATTGTTTGGATGCTAATAAGTATACATTTTTTTAATTATGACACGTTGTTATATTTGTTTATATATCCTCATAGGCAAGTTATTATCATCATCAGCAACCCATAATCGTCCACTGCTGGATAAGTCTCCGCTAATCCATGCCACTGCTTCCGTTTTTCGGCCACTCTCATCCAGCCCACACCAGCCAGCCTTCTACTTAATATCATCATCCCATCTTGTCGCAGGGCGTCCAACACTACGCTTACCGAGTCGCGGTAATTATAGACAGCAAATTTTGTTTTAACGAAGTAACCTTCTTCGCTTCGAAGCTTCTTCAACAAAATTTAGACAATTTAATTAGAATATGTATGACGCATGCGTGAAGTGATTAGCGTCGAAATAATAAACCATTTTGACATTTTCCCGTGGGTTATCCCTTTATGTGACATCAAAACTCTCGTATACTCGTACTAACTAGTTATGTGATGATATCAATATTTCATTCATAAAAGACGTCGGAAATCACTCGTATGAGGTAAAACCAAGCGATATGTACGCTACTTCATCTCTGCAAAACTTATCGTACGTTAAACTCATTATTATGGAAACGTAAGCAAAGTAAGATGAACTAGTGCTTTGAGTTTATAATGTGATGACGTCAAAGTTCTATGTTGATACGGGATAACCAATAGCCTGTATTTTAATTTAGTAAGGAATAGTAATAGATCTATAGAGCTTTAAATATGGATGATTGCGCTTGGATGAGCATTCACAACATCAACACTGCAGTGTCAACTTGTACTCCAGTAACCTACAGCAGTAATCCAGTCAGTCATGAAGATCTCCGCTCTGTTCGCGCTGGTGATGGCGGTGCTCGCGCTGCTCCTCGGCGCTGGTCAGGCCGCGCCCGCTCCGGAACCCAAAATACCGGTCAAGAAAATTGCGAGCGCTATTGTAAGTATTAGTAAGACTTGTAATTACTGCTAACATGACCACTGTAACTTCAAAGTGTTTAACTCATGACTTGCACCTTCAGTTGTTTCATTAGTCTTATTCCATTTTGTTATTTCTCAGAAAACTGGCATCAGCGTCATCAGCGCTGCTGCGACAGCCCGGGAGGTGTACCAGCAGGTCAAACAAGGATGATACTCAACTCAAGTGTAATATTGTTATGCACTATTCTAGAAAAATCTGAGTAGGATAGCTAGCACTTACCTAATGATTGTCTAAAATTAAGTCAAACTGTGATATACCTATTTATGTTTAATTTTATGTTTCTTATGATAATAAGGTAATAATAACTTTTGTTGTAATGTGCCAGTTAGGTATGTGTCTTCAGCTATTAATAAATTATTTATTGACAATTAATCCAATAAACACGTTTCAATTTTGTAATCCTCCGATAGTCAGATAATGAAATTAATTCAAAAGCCATATTTCATTAGGTAGGAGTTTTGTCCAAATTATAGCAATTTGGTATAGTAAATAGTCCCCAACTTTACCTACGAATCTTACCTCGAGTACTTACCTACCAGATAAAACACAACAGTACATCTACATTCCACCCTTCAAAGTTACCCTTTATAGAAAAATAAATTGTATACTACTACTAGTTACTAAAGAGAAAAGTTTTTCCATTTTGCATAAAATAGGTACGTATGTAACTAATCAATACTTAGCTGCACTGCATGTTTTCTACACAAACCCAATTCGGTATGCAAACACCGTATTACGACTATTAAGTATCGCACATTTGCGCTTTTACCTGTATGCCATCCTTACTCACGTGGAAAGTACAGCAATATGGTTTCCATAGAATTTATCCAGTTTCCTTACTTTCTATAAACTTTCTTATGGCTAAAGGGTTGGCTTTTCCCCGTCATAAAATGTAAGGGGTCCATATTCTTCTAGTCGGTTCAAAACTTATGGTAATGCGACTCAGTCACATGGGTTTTGTTCGCGGATAGTTATCAACTTATTTGCCAAACAAGAATATACTTTAACCACTTTTCCTTTTCTCGTGTTTGAAAGTTTCTTTTCGATGATCCCATGCAAATTTTGACCTAAAAGTTTTTGATATGCCCTACGAAGGTAAACTTCGACGGTGTTAGTACCTACCTAATAGTAAACTACATCTTGCATTAGCCACTAGGTATGAGAAGTGCAAACGATTCGAAAATACATTTCTATTGCGTACCTCCAAGGAGTGGAATTCTCTACCGGCTGAAGTGTTCCCTGAGCGCTCTGATTTAGGAGTTTTCAAGAGAAGAGTGAATAGGCTGTTGCTAGACAGACATGCTAAACCTCGGCCACTTCGTCACTCACCACCAGATGAGATTGCGGCCAAAAATGTCTGGCTATATTATACTAGCGGCCGCCCGCGACTTTGTCCGCGTGGAAAAGTAACTTTTTACCCCCCTTTTGACCTCTTACAACCCCCTTTTTGCAATAAAAAGTAGCCTATGTTCTTTCTCAGGGTCTAGATCATCTGTATACCAAATTTCATTTAAATGCGTTCAGTAGTTTTGGCGTGAAAGAGTAACAGACAGACAGACAGATAGACAGACAGAGTTACTTTCGCATTTATAATATTAAGTTAGGATTTATATAATTTGTGATGGCTTTTATTCATCTATATCTACCTCTAAAGCTCGACGGCCTGTAGGTATAGAGATAATTTTGGTGAACATGCTTATTACCAACGTTGATCCTGTCCATTAAGGGTTTTCCTTAAAATTCCAATTTGTAATCTTATACGTCACTACAAAATTCAGTCGTACAGAACGATGACTTCTAACAAAAGGATACTGTGCCCTACGGAATAACCCCAGCTGCTCCACTATTCATAGGGCGCCAGGAAATACACCCGGTAAGTAAATGAGCTTTAAATTAGATGCACGGAGTCATACAGAATATTCACAGCTTCAACGCGGTGGTGGCAACTTGTGTTCTGAAATCCAAGGAAATTATCCAGTGATGAAGATCTCCGCTCTGTTCGCGCTGGTGATGGCGGTGCTCGCGCTGCTCGGCGCTGGTCAGGCCCGCGGCCGCCCGCTTCCGGAACCCCAAAATACCGGTCAAGGAAAATTGCGAGCGCTATTGTAAGTATTAGTTGACGACTTGCTAATTACTGCTAACATTACCACTGTAACTTCACGAGTGTTTAACTGCTATGACTTGCACCTTCAGTAGTTCATTTGTTCTATTTCCATTTTAATGTATTTACTCAGAAAATACATGGGCACTCAGCGATTCATCAGCGCTGCTGCGACCAGCCCGGGAGGTGTACCAATCAGCGTCAAACAGAGGATGTATCTCACCTACAAGTTGTAATATTGTTATGCACTAATTCTAGAAAAATCTGAGTAGGATAGCTAGCACTTACCTAAGATTGTCTAAAATTAAGTCAAACTGTGATATACCTATTATGTTTAATTTATGTTTCTTATGATAATAAGGTAATAATAACTTTTGTTGTAATGTGCCAGTTAGGTATGTGTCTTCAGCTATTAATAAATTATTTATTGACAATTAATCCAATAAACACGTTTCAATTTTGTAATCCTCCGATAGTCAGATAATGAAATTAATTCAAAAGCCATATTTCATTAGGTATGAGTTTTGTCCAAATTATAGCAATTTGGTATAGTAAATAGTCCCACTTTACCTACGAATTTACCTCGAGTACTTACCTACCAGATAAAACACAACAGTACATCTACATTCCACCCTTCAAAGTTACCCTTTATAGAAAATAAATTGTATACTACTACTAGTTACTAAAGAGAAAAGTTTTTCCATTTTGCATAAAATAGGTACGTATGTAACTAATCAATACTTAGCTGCACTGCATGTTTTCTACACAAACCCAATTCGGTATGCAAACACCGTATTACGACTATAAGTATCGCACATTTGCGCTTTTACCTGTATGCCATCCTTACTCCCGTGGAAAGTACAGCGATATGGTTTCCATAGAATTTATCCAGTTTCCTTACTTTCTATAAACTTTCTTATGGCTAAAGGGTTGGCTTTTCCCGTCATAAAATGTAAGGGGTCCATTCTTCTAGTCGGTTCAAAACTTATGGTAATGCGACTCAGTCACATGGGTTTTTGTTCGCGGATAGTTATCAACTATTTGCCAAACAAGAATATACTTTAACCACTTTTCCTTTCTCGTGTTTGAAGTTTCTTTCGATGATCCCATGCAAATTTTGACCTAAAAGTTTTTTATAGCCCTACGAAGGTAAACTTCGACGGTGGTATACCTACATTAATAGTAATAACTACATCTGCATTAGCTACTGGTATGAGAAGTGCAAACGATTTCGAAAATACATTTCTATTGCGTACCTCCAAGGAGTGGAATTCTCTACCGGCTGAAGTGTTCCCTGAGCGCTCTGATTTAGGAGTTTTCAAGAGAAGAGTGAATAGGCTGTTGCTAGACAGACATGCTAAACCTCGGCCACTTCGTCACTCACCACCAGATGAGATTGCGGCCAAAAATGTCTGGCTATATTATACTAGCGGCCGCCCGCGACTTCGTCCGCGTGGAAAAGTAACTTTTTACCCCCTTTTGACCTCTTACAACCCCCTTTTTGCAATAAAAAGTAGCCTATGTCTTTCTCAGGGTCTAGATCATCTGTATACCAAATTTCATTTAAATGCGTTCAGTAGTTTTGGCGTGAAAGAGTAACAGACAGACAGACAGACAGACAGACAGACAGACAGACAGACAGACAGACAGACAGACAGACAGATAGACAGACAGAGTTACTTTCGCATTTATAATATTAAGTTAGGATTTATATAATTTGTGATGGCTTTTATTCATCTATATCTACCTCTATAGCTCGACGGCCTGTAGGTATAGAGATAATTTTGGTGAACATGCTTATTACCAACGTTGATCCTGTCCATTAAGGGTTTTCCTTAAAATTCCAATTTGTAATCTTATACGTCACTACAAAATTCAGTCGTACAGAACGATGACGTCTAACAAAAGGATACTGTGCCCTACGGAATAACCCAAGCTGCTCCACTATTCATAGGGCGCCAGGAAATACACCCGGTAAGTAAATGAGCTTTAAATTAGATGCACGGAGTCATACAGAATATTCACAGCTTCAACGCGGTGGTGGCAACTTGTGTTCTGAAATCCAAGGAAATTATCCAGTGATGAAGATCTCGGCTCTGTTCGCGATGGTGATGGCGGTGCTCGCGCTGCTCCTCAGCGCTGGTCAGGCGGCGCCTGCACCAGAACCCTAAAATACCGGTCAAGCAAATTGGGAAGGCTATCGTAAGTGTTCCAACAAAAGTCAATAGTAATCTTCCTGATAAGCTTCGTACATATTTATTGATTTTCTCATACTCCGGCGTGAAGCAGCATCTGTGCTGTGTTTCGCCGAGTGAGTAAGGATACTGGAGGCCCATCCGTGGGGGAAGGGAATAATAGATTGGCAGCGCACTTGTGACTCCACTGGTGTTGCAGGTGTCCATAGCAATTGCTTACCACACCCCGGCCCTGTTACGACAAAACACTGCAACCCGGGTTACAGCGTTTTGTCATAACAGGGCCGACTCTTGCTAGCACCCTTACCTATCGCTGATTGGTGATTCCTCAATTCTTTCTCTTTTTGACCGTGGTAAATTCTATCGTCTTTCCCTGAATTCTTTTACTTATATCCTATTTGTATTTTTTTTCTTATAGTTCTTATATTGTATGTCCATTTTCCAGAAAACTGGCCTGGGAATCATCAGTGCCGCGGGAACTGCCCACGAAGTTTACCAGAACGTCAAGAATAAAGTAGGATAAGACAATATACAGATCAAGCCTAGATATTCCAGTAGTCAAATTGTGATATTTTTATTATGTTTAAGTACGAAGAGATTCAAGATACTCGTATGCTACTTTTCACCTTGATTTCACCAAAATGTGTTCAAATAATAAATAGTTATTATGTGTAATCAAATAAATCTCTTTTAATTTATAATCCTTCAATGTTATTAAATTACGAAATGCATAGGTAGGTACTTCACTGAAATTGATAAAGAGTTAGTGACGATATTGTATGTTTGTTGCTCTATCAGGTTAAAACTACTCAACTGATTTTGATGAAACTTCACAATAAATAGCCTATATATCAGTTTAAGACATAGGCTGACAAATATTAAGATATACTTCATATTACTCAAAATATAACGACAATTCTTTCACCATAGAAAAAATTTAGCATTATAATTTATTCACATCTTTTTAGTACGTTTATGATTGTACCACAAATAAAAGTTACAATGGATGTCGTTTCCAATAAATAACTGTGGTTAAAAATAAGTTACTTTATGTGGAAAAATTGGTTCCAAATTATATTTCTCTGTATGCACAGGTAAAAAATTAGGATTCAGTGCACGTCATCCTTATTCATATATGAAAGTCACACACGGCGTCTGTTCTGCATTTCTGAACAGCATGGATGCTTTAATTTTATTTATTCGAACAATTTTAATATGAAACATTAAGCTAGCTATTTCATAACTGTGTGAATCAGTAACAGCTGCAGAATTAAAAAATGAAAATTAAGTATCTATTCACTCAACATCTCCTAAGTATATGAGATAATTATGCAAGTTTGTAAACAAAAAAAAACGCACTACTTCTATACAAAACGTAAATTATAGCTGGCGGCAAGAAAGAATAGAAATGACCGTTATTTTGCGCACTTGGTTTTTGTGCACTCAAGGTCATAACTACACTTTCTTGCCGCAGACTATACATATTACCTACGAGTTATTTTACCATTTGACCCGTTGTTTCTTTACAATACTTACCTATTCATTTCCTCCGTGAGTCACGGAGGGAACATATAGGTATATAAACACCTGGCAGGTATTCGTTCCAAATAAGAGAAATACTACGAAAATGTCCCCGCGAGGAAGGCAAGTAACCCCCCTTCCCCTTAAAGGGGTCACGTAATGGGTAAGTTCTCTTAGGTGTTTGGATACCTAGTGTTTTCGATCCGCAGCACGTGACCTATCGTGCTCATCAGTAGACCTACTTAGTACTTACGAGAATCCGTTTTCAAGTATCTACATAATGTTACCGACAATCTGTGCGGATTACCTACACAGAGTACCTAAGTATAAGAAAAAAATAATCCCTCATTACAATAGGATTGTCTATGCATTGTATACAATGACGGTATTCTTTATTTATTTATTCTAAACTTTATTGCCCAAAATGTTATACTATAGTTATTACTAATTATCTACCAGTTACCTTTGGGTCATAGAAACAGAGAGAATAATGGTGCGGCGAAAGGAGGTTACGTGTTCGCGATAGGTAATAATCAAAAGTAAGTACCTACCAAAATAATTACTTTTGGCATGAAATCCAGTAATAAATAAATGCTTGTTTTCTTCTAAATGCCATTCCCTGACTAAAGCATAGTAATAGTATTTACATACTACAATTTTATTTGAAGGGACATACCTATCGTGAAAATTCTGTTAAGGTATGGAATAACCAAATTACATCATATCTACTGAATAGTGAACAGGAAAAGTCTACAATATCCTTTCATTTAAATACGGCGCTTTGGATGGTACAGAACATTAGTTGGTCCAACGTCTTAGAGATTTAATCAGTCAGTCAGTCATGAAGTTCTCGGGTCTGTTCGCGATGGTGATGGCGGTGCTCGCGCTGCTCCTCGGCGCTGGTCAGGCCTCGCCGGCGCCGGAGCCTAAGGCACCAATTGGACAAATTGTTGTAAGTACCTTTTTGTTTAATGTGCTAAAGCGCTACTTAAGTAGCTGGGTAGTGGTGACGGGGAAACTTTATAGTGAGTTAATAACCAAATTAAAAACTTGAGAGGGGGGCATAATCATCCCTGGGAACATAATATAATGGAAATGTGTAGTAATATTAGGTACCTAAGTAGATTCGGTCGTGGTCTTTTCTAGTTGATGACGGATCAATTATTTGATTTGCATATTATAACAATAAGGGCCTCGATCACCACCTCTGAGTACAGTGTCAAGTAATTTACTTGTCAATTAAAGTGGGTTCAGAGAAAATTGGCCCTGGTATTTGTATTGAAAAAATATTTAAATTAAACTAGGCCGCGGACCAGGATCCAATTTTCTCCGAACCCACTTTAATTGAAGAGTAAACTAATTGACACACTACTCAGAGGTGGTGAAGGAGGCCCTTACTATAAGTAATAATATTTTATTCTTGCAACGTTGTTGTACGTAGGTACTTTATTATGATAATGATAAGTTAAGTAATGTAAGTAATCTTGCGCCTCAATTGACAGATCTAACTTTGTTTTTTTTTGTCATTTGTAGAAAGGAGTGGTAGCTACTGGCAGTGCGTTGCATACGGCGTATGGAAACTTCCAGAAAGCAAAAGAAAATAGAGGTTAAATCTACAATTAGTAATGACCAGACTCATACATGTTAATAGGAACATAATAGTAAATTCTATAACCACGTATTTTTAAGGCAAATAAAACAATATTGACTTATCTTTTATTGGTTTTTTAATTTTCGTTTTCACAACGTTTTCAAGTATCAATGATTTTTTAATGGTTTAAATTTTGCACTTACTTAATTTAGGACATGATTTTTGAAAATTTATTATTACTTTTATGCATATATTCGATTCGGAAAAGTGTGTCATAAATTATGCAATATTACATTTTATTTTATAAGTTAATTTGAATTCTTACGGTCAAAATTGTTTAATAAGTTTGGATAAACTTAATAGAGAAATGCTTTTCAAAAGATACCAACCCTATTCTTTAAAATTGAAATCCAAGCAAGCGAATCGACGCTTGAAGTTCATCACAATTTTATGGTTTTTCCATAAACGATTCAGACTAAAATATGTTTCGATCATAATATATCTCTAGATTTCAATTCCATATTGCAAGCGTTTGAAATAATGATGCTAACAGCGCTGTCATTTAGTAGTAGGTATAATTAATGCTTTTAATTCCAAAAATGCCAAATAGCGCTCTTATAAATTAAGAGCCTTCATTGGGGGTGAAGATTCATGAAATAAACATCGCAAATTGATTTGCAAGGTTGGTCTGAAAACAAATGAAATATCGATTCAAAATGAATCAACAAACAGTTAATGCATTTTTAACTGTATCTCATCCCTGTTCTGTAAAAGTTTGTTGGTGTATTTTGGGTTGATAAACTACTTCTAATATCATGCTATTTTCTTATTAAGAAACCTAACTTGAAGGAAAATATAGAGAAAAATCTGATCTTGATTTTTCATAAAATGGAGGATTTATAGAATAGAACCCGATTGAATTGAACGTCATAATAATACCTACTCAGTAATATGGGTCGGATCGAGAGCACAGTTGAGAGAGAGAGGAACATGTGGAGTGCAAAAGAAATGGTTTGCGTTAAATTCACCATTTTGGATCGTGAAAAATAGATTGAGTATGATTTATGTGTACCTATGTAAATTAAAAAAATAGGTGTGTTCGTAATCAGGCCGTCGCGTATGCTAAAATAGTGTTTTTCAAACTTTATTAAGATAATAACAAATTACAATATACATGAGACATGCAATAATACCTAATATGAATATGAGATGCGACCCCCAAGTATGAAAAAATATTTCGCGATCCCCCGATGATGTCAACCCTTCCCTTTTGTAGGTATCTAAAATAAATTAATATATTTAATCTTCAATGTTTTGAATAAAATTTATTCTCTCGATCCCTAGCCACCCCCCAGGCCGTTGCGAACACAGGTTGAAAAACACAGAGCCAAAATTTGCGCAAGCGCTCGCTCGGATGTTTGTTTTAGAAAATAGCATGCGAAGCGTGTGCTGATTGCATTTTCTTATCTACGACGAGACGAGTAAGAAACGGAATGCGAAGGTCATACATATAAGATCGTGTCAACGCGTAAGTAGTTGGTCTTCCCCGCAAATCTACAAGTTGATTTCGTGTTCTTTATTCGAAAGTTATAGCATCATCATCATCATCATCCTAGAGTTTTGCATTCGTAAAATTTAATATTTTTCTTTATCTAACAATCACCAATCCGCATTAGGCAAGCGTGGTGATTAAGCCTAAACCCAACATAATAGCTATGACTTGATTTCTAGGAGGCCTTTTGGCCTACAGTGGGACAGCATTAAGGCTGATATGTAAATACTTTTACTTATTTAACAGATGTCATATTAGGGCCCCATTTCCACTGGTTCGAGTGAATCTTTGTTATTACGTAATATGAGTAATGTCTATGTAGGTACTTACCTACAATATCTTGTTCTATTTTTATATAATCAATTTACATTACAATTTATTACAAACTAGTATCATGATGTGTTTTGTATTATTGAGGAAAATGACCTATTTAATGTTTTTCCCGGTGATCTTGGATTATCCGCCACTCAGAAATCGATTAATTTTACTATCAAGATGGAATACGCACGTGTCTATGTTTAAAAAGATATTTTTGTTTTTTTTCCTGTGAATAAGTTGGTAGATACGTATTATTGTTTACTTATTATAATATTGATAACGACATTACCTCGGATTCTTGAGAGTAAGCATTTTTTAATTTTGAGAAAATCTTTACGATCAATAATTTAGAGTATTTTTTTTAAATTTACTATAAGTATTAAAAACCGAATTTCTTTTATATAGATTTTTAGCGTAAGTTTTCAGTTAGGTATCGTTTTTCTTTTCATTCGTCTTATTTCCAATGAAGATTTCTTTTCTCGTCATTTATGTAGGTAAGTAAGTATATTTAGAGATCTATGTGAATGTTTCGTCTCTATTTATGATATTTTATTACCCGTTATGGCCTTAAGATTAGCAGCTAACAGCTTCATTCAAGGAAATAGTCGTCTTTTTATCAGGCAATAATTCAAAGCCGTAAAACGCTAAGTAAACTGGGCTTTAAGGCATACAAAGTGGTAAACCCCCATGGTATTATATTACTAGTCTTTCGGGTTTATAAATAAATAAATAAAATGTACACAGTATCTCAAACATTGACCTAACATCGTACTAAGTAGCTTAAGCACTTGTGTAACAGATATCAGACAACAGAGAAAACACATATAAGTGAGGCCGATGTCCTCACGCATAAGCGAAACCTTATGTGTGAGTATGTTAATTTACTATTTAAATGAATAATATATTATATGAATTAATTAATTTAATAATTTTTGGAATAAATGTAATTTAGGAGTAATAATGTTAAATTTTGTATTTATTAAACAGTGTACGTTTTGGTCTAGAACTGTAAAGTGTACTGTAAACTTGAATAAATAAATAAATAAATAAGTATAATACTAAAATATAAATATTACACCCAGACACTGATCAAACACAAGTGTTCGTCACACGAATGTTTGTCCAGAGTGGGGATCGAACCCGCGACCTTGGCGCATGAGGCAGAGTCGCTACCAAATGCGTCATCCGGCCAGACAAATTAAAGAAATGATTATACAATATTACAGGTAGGTTGAGTGAAGGTAGGTATACTAGTAAGTAGGTAAGTATATGCTGTGGTCAGGGGCATTTATTAAGTTTCTTCTCTGTTGGTAGTTAAAATAAATAACTACTCCATAGATATATAGTAGTAAAATAGCTGGGAGTTTAAATTAGAGTATACATTAGTACTTGTTTGATATTTACTGAGTCAAAAGAGACATAGTTATGTTGTATTTAAATAAAAAAACGACTTAAAAATATTTGGTGTGCAAAATTATTACTAAAACACCTTAAAATACATTAATACTTAGGCATACAATTAGTCAAATTAGAATTGAGATTTGATAATTATTAACAGATTGTTAATATATTTTTAAATCTGCTAGACGTTTTACACAATACGGATTGTACATTGATATAAAACATGTTTGGAGGAATTAAAATATAAATTGCACATTAAATCTCAATTAAAGTCACCAGGCCGGGAATACCTTGGCAGTATTTTTAACGCTCCTAGCCGTTGGGCACAAACGTCTAAGCCAACTCTACTAAATCACAGATACTTACATAATTATATAAAAAAAAGTTTATCAGATTATTAGTAAGTAGATTCTTGCTTCCGTGCCTACTTATATGAGCAATATTTAGCATATCAATATTTTATTATTATTGTCATTTATTCAAAATCTACAACAGCTCTTAAAAGTGAATTACAGATGTTTTGTATGAAGCTTTCAGCAAATAACTGATTTTAGACAGTTAAACACAGTTTTAAAATATAGGTATTGCGCGGTAACAATCAGAGGAAGGATTTAATGGCAAAAATACCTAAAAAAAATATCAGATATTGGCAATTGGTGAACTGGATTTTCTACCCTTGGTTCCTATTCTTGGTGCCTATTCTTGTAGTTCTCCCATGCATTGTGAGCCGTACTCGCTACGCCGCCGATTTTAGAAATGCCGGTTTTCTGAAAAATATTAACAGTGTTATAATAACTATTCTGTTACCTATATTAGGTGCGTACAAACAAAGTCGTTTTATTAGGGATGTCTACAGTACCTAATAATATTATAATATAACAACTTTGTGTGTACGTACCTAATATAACAGTTTTTAATACCTCTATAATTCTCTTCAATAGTTATTATAACACTCGGACATCTATGAAACACAAGTGTTCTTCACAAGTAGTTTGTCCAAAGTGAAAATCAAACAAGACAGTTGGAGGAAGAGGCAGGCTCATATTGTATGTGGAGTGTTATCCATTGGATATTACTTAATTTATTATTTTATTTACTCAATATATCACTTTTGTATTAAATTTAGAATCATCATTATCAACTTCTGGATATAGGCCTCTCCAAATATTCGCCACTCCGATCGATCTTTAGATACTCGCTAGACCAGTTCTCGCTAGCCGTCTTGCGCAAATCGTCACTTTCTATGGCCTGAGGGCGTCATACACAACGTTAGACTTACAACAACTGATACAATCTTTTTGATGGACACTTTAAGATCGGGCAAGGGAGAGGCCTGCCCAGCGCTGAAGAGTAGTGCCAAGACTGCTACCACCAGAGCAAAAACAGCTGAGAACTTCATGGTTGACTAACTGGATATAAATGTTACTACTAATTCACACTGCAGTGGTTACCTGGTGAATGCTTTGCAGTTGCAAAGCGCAGCATTTAAAGAACAAAATTTTGGAGATTTCCCTCTTTATATTAAAATCATATGGTAATAAACCGGAATTCTTGAGCTCTTAGTATGTTATTACGGAACACATCGCCACGTGCCCCACCCAACACGTTTAGACCAGGATCCAATCATTTAAATCATATCTATTTAAGTCCACACAGCAGGTATCTTCTGTGTTTATAAATTTGTCATAGTTCATTTAACATAATAAGTATAAATATAAATCCTACATAACTGCATTATATTATAGGACCTGCTTTATGAGTAAACATCTGGATGAATTTATTGGTAAGTTTTGTTTTAAAGGTTTGTTTCATTTTATATAATTTACTAGCGGCCGCCCGCGATTTCGTACGCGTGGAGTTAATTATTGACACTTACCGTCATATTTTGGACAATCCACACAATATATTTTTATAAATTGTAGCCTATGTGTTATTCTGATGTATAAGCTATATTGTGGTAAAGTTTCATCCAAATCCATTCAGTAGTTTTTACGTGAAAGAGTAACAAACATCCATACAAACTTTCGCCTTTATAATAGTAGTAAGATTGTAATATTTCACTGAAAGTACGTAGAATCGTTGTCTCTATTATGATGTCATTGAAAATCATCACATTGAAAAAATATCGAGAACAGATTTACAATTCTGTTTTTTTTTTATTATATTTCAAACTAGTTGACCCGGCGTACTCCATATCGCATTTTTTCTCATCTTTCAAACCTTTATACAAATATTTCAAGACGAAAATTAGAAAAATCGGTTCAGCCGTTCTCAAGTTTTAAGCAGACTAACGAACAGAAATTAATTTTTATTTATAAAGAAAAGATGACCAAATTAAGTATTCTATTTATTTTTTCAGTTTTGGCTAAAACAATAGATAGATATTTTTTATTGCACAGAAATATAATTACATGAGTGAAAAAACAGCTATAAACAGTACTATAAGGCGGTTTTATTAGACTTCTAGACAGCCTTTAGGGTGTTAACAATGTAGTGAATCAAAAAATTACTTATTAATACTTGTGTAGGTACATACTCAAAGTACAATAATGCTCGAGGTAGAGCACGTCTGCAAAAAGTGATAGATTCACCCGATGCCATTAACTAGCAGACAAAGAGCTTTTCTCGGGCACAAGTGGGAAACGGAGAGACCGAGATTTCTTAATTCACTGCGCACTGCTGGTTAAAAACAAAGCTGCTTTAGATTGTATTACACCATACAAACGAAAGTAGCTAATAGGATTTAATTTCAGAATCACCCTCTGCAAGCCATGATAATGTTGGAGACAAAAGCATGATGTGTAATATGATTTCCAAATCACAACTGGTTTCTACTCAGAGGAATCCAATACTTCAAACTGGTGGTTGATTACAAATTTAATATTTTTCAGTATTCTACCGCATGTCAGATTCCCTTTGGGTGAAAGTAGTCACAGAATGGGGCCTGAAAAAAATACGCGGCAGACTGGGTAGGTGGCCTGATGAGCTCGACTCTAGCTTCTTGGGCGAAAGTCACCTAAAATAGTAGGAAATGGAGAAAAGGAAAGGAAGGGTTTGCCCTAGTATCCACCCAGTGGAAAGCGATAGGTTCATTATAATAATTCAGTGTTTTATCTAAGACTAGTGGCCCGCCCTCACTTCGCTTCGGGACAGTAGTTCAAAAATGAATCAATAGATGGCACTGGGCGTCAATTTCATCGCGCTAGTGATTCGTGTTTTCGGATTACGTATAAGCCCTGTCGTTGTTAATAGAAGTTATCTCTTTATAAATAGTATAGAAGATACCTAACATCTTGTAGGTATTTTCTTTAAATATTTGGTCAATACTTATTTTTGGGGTGTTGTCTGATATTTAGGCATCAAAAAAATAATGGCCACTTGCTAAAGGTTAATTCTTCTGATAAATGCCGGAACGACCACCAAATTTTCTTACGAGTGCGTACAATTGCAACCAGACTCCAGCCTAATTCTCGTAATTTTCGATAAGAAAACACCTGGCGGATATTGCTCGAAAACTATCACAAAAAGCAGGTTTTGCAATATTTTATATCTGTTTTCGATAAATATCACAAGCTCGAGAGTTTAAGCGGGCTAAACATTCCTCCGGCATGACGGAGTCCAAGCACTATTTACCAATATATGTACCTGGTATTTTTACGAGTAGGTATAGGTACTAGAAGAAGGCTAGTATAGGTATATGGGACGAATAATTCCAAAGCCTGCCAATATCAGAAAAGTTTGAATAGCTTCAGATTTTATAGATTGGACGACTGTAGATAATAATTGGTGGTTTTATAATAAATAAATCTTGAATGAGTTTCATAAATGTTTATTTTTAACGTAAAACATAATTTGGTAAGAAATTAAATTACTATACTTTACATAAAAACTTTACAGTGACCGGATTTCTGGCAGACATATTATGTAAGTCATATAGTATACTTAATCAATAAATAGAGGTACTGTGTAACTTGAAATTATAACATCGTTTAACCCAATTTTTGTGAAAGTTGAGCATAGTCCAATATTATATAGGGTGTATCTGTGAACATTTACATCCCTTTAACTACGTGTTCTATCAACTATTCTGAACAACATTTGCTCAACCATTTTTCCAAATTCTTCGAAAAATTTTTCGGCTCCCCATACAAAATGACCAAGTCACGTGACCGACTTTGTATGGAAAGATGAAAATTTTTTATGCGAATTTTCAAAAGTCATAGAACAAATGTTGTTCAGAATGGTTGGTAGAACACTTGGTTAAAGGAATGTAAATGTTCACGGATACACCATGTATAGGTTAGCTTTCTTCTTTTTTAAGTAAAACATTTATTATGGAAATGATTTGTGACAAATTGGAACAAAAGCGTTCCAAAATTCTAGTATAAAAGTTGTTTAGAACATTAAGAGTTGAGTAGTTTCAAAGTGAAATTCAAGAGGAAATTTGAAAAATATTTAGTCAACTAGGTACCTACGAGTAATTAAAATACTATTATTATTACACTAAATCAGCCTTTGTTTCTATTCTTGAAGCTGTGCCATGCATCGTGGGCGGAACCAGCTGCACCAAGTACACTAACGCCAGTGGACTGTAAAATAAAAATATTGGTTTAGATACATACAATCTTCCTTTGCTATTTAGCCATATACCTATCATAAGAAGAAAACTTGCCGTTCAGAATAAGGACGCCTTAGTTTGCGAGTAACAAACCAGTGTACAGTAAAACATACAATTAGAATTAGTTAGAATAAGTACCTTATTGTCCCTACCAAATTATCGTGTCAATAGTTCCGCTCTCCGCTACTTCTGATTTATTGTTCGATAGGTACTAAAAAAAATCGAATTAGCGGAAACCATTGATATTATGCATTACAATTTTTAACATACAGGGTGTGATATGTGAACATTTACATACATCTCTGTAATCACGTGTTCTACAAACCAATCCGAACAACATTTGTTCAGAACTTTTCGATTGTGTTTTCGACTCTCGATACAAAATGTACAAGTCACGTGACCGACTTTATGGGAATAGGTGAATGAATTTCGGAGGTAATGAATTTTCAAAAATCAAGGAATAAATGTCCATAATATTATGTTGATAGAACACGTAGTTAAAGGGATGTAAATGTTTAATTACACATATATTCTGTAGAAATGTTTGTGCTGTCTACTCACAATTAAAAGCGATTTACGCTTCAATAAGTACAGGTGTTAATTAATGACACTTACAATAACTTTTGCAATCTTCTTTATGGGTACTTTGGGATCGGGCACGGGAGAGGTCTGCCCAGCGCTGAAGAAGAGTGCGAACACCGCCATCATCATTGCGAAGAGAGATAAGACCTTCATAACTGTTTAATTGTATAGATACAAGTTACAAACACACACTACCGTGTTCTCCTGCTGAATGGTAATGCTCCCCCTCAAAGGGCAGTATATAAAGCTCAGCTACGTTTTTCCAATTTTCCTGGTCGATAGATTAAAACTGTATGCTAATCCTGGATACTGGTTTCCTTCGGAAGTTATGTGACACAAGCACGTGTAGTTACACGTTTATCCCTTCAAAGGTAAGGCGAAATAAACTAAAGCGATGATGCAAAAAACGCTTCAGACAAATTATTGCAAACTTCCTAGGAACCCTTTGTGGGGTCGTCCCACCGTAGTTTCTTGCTCCAAGTTTCAAAATTAGCGATTGTTTCCTAGCCTTGGTCATAAACTTTGTTGAACTATACTTTCTCGCTAAGGACGCAACAATAAATAGCCCATTTTGATTTATTTTTTTGTTATTATGGCCTCGAACTAACTCCCTCGAAGCGTGGTCTGCGTAGACTACTGAAAATGGTGCCCGTAGGAATGTATCGTTTTCCCGTTATTGCTTTGTCACTCAGGGATAATGTAGCGTTCTAATGGTGAAAGGTTTTTTGAAATCTGGATCGTATCTATTAGTTTCGAGTTACTTACCTACCTACCTTCCTCAATACCTATTCTTCGACTGTTAGTATGAACATTTTTACAATATCCCTAAATTAAATTTATTTGTGAGGTAAGTAGGTACTAAGTAGATTATACGAGTAAGTATGTAGGTAGGATGTAATTCTACTGGTGTTGCAGGGGTCGCAATCGCTTACCATCAGGTAATCTGTTTGCTCGTATGCCACCTATCACAAACAAAGTTATACGTGAGGTAGTTTATGCTACGCGAATATAATATCGTGTAGCTTTTGATGGAATTACTTGTAGTTAGAAAAAAACTTTAAATATAACTTAGTAACTTAGATTTCACTAACAAAACCTACTATTGGCCTTTGTACGTACTTGCACGTTCTTTAGTTTGAAATCTGTAGCGCTACCATGAGTTGGCATCGAAAAGTAACGTAACGTTACTACAGTCGATAGCGAGTAAACGGGCGTCGAATAGATTTCGATTGAACACGTAAACCTCGCTAACGTTAGCTCGATAGCGAAGTGCGTTATTGTTTGTAACGCAGAAAGCTATCGAAAACTATCGCTTTGTCTTTTTCATTGTGATGCATTTGAAAGAGACAGAGCAATAGTTTACGTTATGTCAGTTTTCAATGTCAACTCGTAGCGCTACGTAAACGCTACTCGGGAGCGATAGATTTTAGTTTCTCAAGTGACCGCTAGAGGCGCTGTATACTTTTTCATACATTTTTTTTACGCAGACGCTAGCGAGTTCTGTCACTGTAAACTCATGGTAGCGCTACTGAATAAAACATATATTAAAAGACAACATCATGTAAACTCTTTGTTGACATAGTAATCCCGGGTCATAAACAATATAGAACTCGTACTATGTTTTACATAACATGACCCGTAGAACTAGAATACTTTATCCTTATCATAATCATAATTCATCTGTGCAATGATTCACACAAATATGTGGAGTTTACATAATACTAGCGGCCGCCCGCGACTTCGTCCGCGTGGAAAAGTAACTTTTTACCCCCCTTTTAACCCCTTACAACCCCCTTAATATTATTATGTTGATACAACTTAAACAAATTATTTCGACCAAATTTGGTACCATAAAAACGGTCATTGTGACTAAACCTTAAAAGATAGACATATGCCGTCGCGGACTTTTTTTAGATCATGTATAGAGGAATAATTCTTTCATACATATTTTTGTGTATCTTGAACCGTTTTCGCAGCGCACGCAAAGAAAGCCTTCAAAAATGAATAATTTTCCCCGTTTTTTTACACATTTACCGCTCTGTCTTTGCTCCTATTGGTCATAGCGTAATGTTATTTAGCCTATAGCCTTCCTCGATAAATGGACTATCCAACAAAAAAAGAATTATTCAAATCGCACTAGTAGTTTCGGAGATTAGCGCGTTCAAACAAACAAACAAACAAACAAACTCTTCAGCTTATATTTAGTATAGATTAGTATAGATGTTTACCTTTTAACCTCAATTAACGACTATTACTGACATATTCATCAAAGCCAATCAACACGATACCAATGTAGGTAATTATCTACCTATGAAAACATCCGTGGTTTCAAAACATTAATAATGAAATATTTAAAATACCACCTATATAACTTAAAACTATAAATCTACACACAATAAAATAAAAAAACATAAAATGCAGTACATAATCGTTATGTAGCACAATAAAGAAACATTAAGGTAATTCGCATCATCATCATCGTCTCAGCGTGTAAGTACCTATCACCCTTTCTTGCGTTCGAAGCTTAGGGTTTTTTCATGTGATAGGTGGCAAACGAGCAGACGGATCACCTGATGGTAAGCGATTGCCGCCGCCCAAAGACATCTGCAACACCAGGAGAGTCACAAGTGCGCTGCCAACCTTTTACCCGCTTTCCCCCCAATTGGTAATCCGGTACCCTCACTCACTCGACGAAACACAGCCCAGGCGCTGCTTCACGCCGGTCTTCTCTGAGCCCGTGGTATCTTACTCTGGTCGAGCCCATTCATGCCGAAACGTGGCTCTCCCACGGTCAAAACGGTATACTTGGACCATGATCTAGGATTTAGTAAGTATGGTGGGTCCACTTCGAAAAATATATTTTGATATTTCATTATCAAACAAACTAGGTACACTTAATCAAGAAATAGTAAAGGTACCTACTTAACCTATAGAGCTAGAAAAGTACCGGCTAGTTTATTAATTTCCGATGGAAAGCACATTGTGCCAATTGTATTTAGAATTAAATGGGCCGCTCACACAGCAAAAAATGACTTAACTCGCTGATGAAGCAACATAACTCGCTACTGTACTTATTGAAGTGTAAATCGCTCTTCAAACAAGAAATAGTAAATGTACCTACTTAATCTGGTTAAGTAAATTTATAGAGCTAGAAAAGTACACGGCTTAGTTTATTAATTTCCGATGGAAAGCACATTGTTCCGAATTGTGTTTAGAACCAAATGGGCAACTTGGCAAACCGGATTAGAGCCGAAACTGTGACCAATTTCCACCAGTTCGATCGGAAACGAGATAATGATCGTCGAAGCTTGCGGTTAGCCTGCAATCAGTGTAGCCATGTCGACGGTTTAATGGTTACCTCAGAAATTAATATAAGTATTAGGCCTCTGTTTAAATATTTAATTTATCCGTTGACCGTGTTATTTCTTTATATTACATAGTGGCCCGCCCTCACTTTGCTTCGGGACAGTAGCCCGCTGTCTATAAATAGATGGCGCTAGGCGTCGAATTCATCGCGCTAGTGTTTCGTGTTTTCAATTTGTATATAAGGTTTGTCGATGTCTATTGAGTTTATCTCTTGTTGCCACTTTTTACCCTTGAAAACCTCTTTAAAGTTAATACTACGCGTATTTAATTATATCCATGAACATCTAGAAGATAAGTAGTAGCAGATATTTTATGCAGCTAATTCAAATGATTATAAAAACATGAAGGCCTAAAAGTCGTAAATTTTAGTACTGACTAACTGACATTGTAGTACTTTAACTTAACCTAATTACCTAATATCTTCTAGACCAAGCAACAAAATAATCAGAATCTAGTTATAAATCAATGTACAGTTTTTTTACAGTGCTTTAGTAAGTTTAAAGTTTTACTACTGGATTTGTGTATAAAAAAAAATGGATTGGCAACACTTGTGCAAAGCTTTCGGTAGGTAAGCCTGCAATATTGCTGAGCGATACGATATTCATACAACACATACATTTCATATTCGTACATAATTGAATAGTAGGTGCCGGCTATTTCAACCACTGTTTTATAACCTTTAGAAATCAACGTTTAAAACGTATTCATAACCACATTTAGGTAGGAATTTATTTGCTTTAACAGTTTGAAAATTAAATCATTCTAAGTTCGGGTTTCTCTGTGTTACCTCTGTGATTTTAAATAACCACAACTCGGCACTAATACTTATCCTACTATTATTATAAAGGCGAAAGTTTGTATGGATGTATGGATGTTTGTTACTCTTTCACGTAAAAACTACTGAATGGATTTGAATGAAACTTTACCACAATATAGCTTATACATCAGAATAACACATAGGCTACAATTTTTGAGGTTTCTACGAACCTAAAGTCCACGCGAACGAAGTCGCGGGCAAAAGCTAGTATGGAATAGTTGATTAGTTTTGCTTCTAGTGTTAATCTGACGTATGAAAGGACTTTACTCATGTTCGTGGGCTTAATCTTTGAAACTATAAAATTTGACAGCGTAGAAAAAAACGTCGTCGTTTCTACGTCTGAGGTATTATGGTATCAGGTACCTATTGTATGTTTTTCATATTGTAATTTCAATAAGTCCTAGGTACTCTTAATTTGTTCTGCTCTTTCACTTTGAATTGAAAGCGAAGTCTTGTCATTCTTGTCAAAACAACGAACAAGACAATTTAACTCAAGTTAATGTAACTGTCATCCGGCAAGAAACTTTCCCACATTTCGTTGAAGTCTTAATCATACACTAGAGAGACACTCGTTAAAATTTGTACCAATGAAAACCCCGTTCTACTACCTTTTCCGTAATAATAAACCAACTGCTGGAAGCAAGCAGCAGTCGACGTTGCGAGGAGGTTTTACGGGACTCTTCGGTAATCTGATGACAAGTCCATATTTACTTATTGTATCGGCTTGTAATTTCGTTGATTAAAACGAATAGCTAACTAAGTGAATATTTTTATAGAATTATTTAAACTGTAACAAATAATGCTTTGTTTTCGTGTCCCTTAGCAAAATACGTACTAAGTAGTAGGTAAACATTCCTCTTATAGGTATAGATCATTGAACACTAACACAAATGAAGGAAGTATGACTGTGGTATGACATTGATGTGAAATGAATAATAGATACACCCTACAGACAGTTTACAGGTCACGTTATTATTACTATAAATACTATAGTAAATTGGTCCTAAGTGTAACAGTACGCCATCTAGCGGATCTTTCACACGTGATACTTCCATTCGATAATAGTAGTTCCGATTATTTTAGGAACCGTGGTTTAGAATCCCCTTTTTCCCGATTTGTCAGTTATGGTGATATTTTTGTTTTACTTGAGAGATTTTTAAAGGTAGGTATCGGGTTTTTGTCTCCCAAAAAACACACGAGACCGGTAACCGCATCTACCTTAGTTGTCACCCTGCGCTAAGCCGCCATTGTCAGGTCGTTTCCGCGCATCCCGCTGAGCTCAAACTTTCACGTTTTTCCTTTTATCTCCCTTTTGTCAGCTGGAAAGCGAAATGTTATGACTACCTCCGGGAAAACTGGAACGTTCAAGTCATCGTGATAAGAAGATTTCACTAAGGTGCAGTGATTTATCTTTGAAGTCAAGCTTGGTAACAGTGCAATTGTAACGGTTGGAAGATTTACAGTAAAACGTGAAAAGGCGTGAAAATGTAAGCAATAATAAATATAACCCCTCAAAATTCTTTCTGAAGCTATTTTCTTGTGTTTAAATTTTAATAAAGCGTAAAAACTTATTGCTATAATGCGTTGTCGATTGAACTGATTGTGAAATGCGATCAAACATATTAATTTCGAAAAAAATCCTAACGTTTTTTTTTAATTTTAAGTGGCGGACAAACGAGCGCACTCTGCGATGAGCGATGATACTCGTAAGTGATCACCGCTGCCCTTAGAACTCTGCAAAACTCGAGGCATCAAATATGCGTTGCTGGCCTAAGGAAGAAATAAAATCTTTCCTTGACCAGTTCGCTTCTATTTGGGAAGAATACACTCAGCTACAGATTATTATCTTGAATCGTATATAAAAAGCGTACGTTTTTTACGGTACTGACGATGCGCGTTACACGACCGCGCTCAAGACTCTGTAGATAATAATAATAATGCTTTATTTATCACTCAAAGCTATACTATTACAGTTTTATTTAACTTAGGGATAATGTTTTGCGTGTGATCTGGAGCCTAAACTAGGGCGACCCTGTATTTCAGGCCTCCAGGGTATCAAAAAGTAACTTTTACGTAGCATTTGTACAAAATTATTCAACTTGCCTAAAGGTATATTGTTTAAAATTCGTATAAAGCGAGTTTACGAGCGTCGTCTGCGCCTAAAAACTATTCAGTGTGTAGGTATATAGGCTTTAATCAAGCGAGTAAAACGCATCACTAGTTCACGCCATAATCGCGTTAACGCGTTGTATGCGAACGATACTTTGAACATAATTAGGGAGATAATAAAGGGGCTTTGAATATTTCAATTTTCTTAACCAACTTAAGTTTTCCACAAAAAGTTTCGCACTTTACTTAAAGATACTGGGAAAGCTCAGTGAATTCTGACGGCTACTGAAAGCATATCAGAATCAGATAATTAACTGTGTTCACTGGTTGTCCTAATTCTAACCGACCGTTATTATTTATCTAGTTCATTGATTTGGTATAGCTTTGTGATACCTGAGTAAAATTTGTCAAACATTTCATAGTTAGGAAAGGAAGGGATACTTAGGATGTTTACACACCGAACCCAGTCCGGTGCCACTACCAAGTGTGCAAGAAAATAATTTATTATGCCATCGTAAAATTCCTCATTCACAAAAACATTGGTAAAAAAATAAAACTTTCCAAGATATCACGATTTGAAAATCACAGTATTGAATTTGATCGAAAACGCTCCATATAAAATCGCTACATATCCGTGACGTCACCGCGTTGTATTTTCTACGTCCACATTTCGACGATCGTACAGACAGATACACGAAATATGTTTAAATTTTAACTAGCATATTTAGAGTTATTTTCCATTTCAAATCTATCATAACATCAAACAATATCATAAAATTTTAGGACCAGTCGTCACGCCTATTGTCTCTACAATCTTGATATCTACTGCTGTATCTATTATTTTATTGCTCGACTATTAATAAATAACTATCGACTTAAACTTATTAACCAGAATGATAGGTTTCCTGCGAATGTAGATAATCTTAATTTCTCAAGTGATTCAAAATAGTTTGCGATGATTTCCTCTTAGGAGTAGTCTTAGAGATTTCCTGTCGAAGATAGTTTAATTAAGAGCTAACTTAATTCAAGTGGTAAGGTTGGATTAAGTTTAACTGGTTTTATAAATCATATTTTATTTTAATATGCTACAGAGTTCACCATGAGATCAATTGCTTACTCGTTTCCATAATTGAAAACGTTTAAGAGAACAATATTGTTACAAAGGAATATTTAAAGGAATATTCTGAACCACATAGCGGTGTGAATGAACGTAAATATCCTAGGCATTCCCGCCTAAATATTTAGCAAGAGATAAATGATATCGACAAAAACATTCCCTGGTTATTAAGGTTTGCAATTACGAATTCATCTCTTTATCTCTTGGGGAACGGTAAAGTCCCGTTGAGATATATTTTTATACCTTATTCAGTCTTAAAAAGGCCCTCAAGAAAATAATTTCAGTTACAGCTTTGAGCTAAGGTACCTACTTCACAGTAAAAAAAGATTGTTATTATCTTGCCAAAAATGTTAACCCCATGGATACCCCATATAAAGAATAATGTAGGTAAAACAAGACAGAAGTCATGATTTTCAAATGATATTCATTTGTTTTAAATCTACTTGACCGATAGAAGCTGTTCAGCCTGCCTTTTGTTTTCGTCACGGTGGCCACCCTGATTCGATTTTCAAAAATGTCAGCTGAATTGACGTCATTATTCATTCGCCAAAAAATGCCGCCAACTTCAAAATAATAAAAAACCGTTCACTGCTTCAGAGTCAATACTAATAAAGTCATTATCGCTCTTGGGGTGAGGTACATTCCCGTTGCGTATCTCATTTGTATAAATTCTGACAGCGCGCAGTGCTTCAACTATTCTCACGGCACATCAAGATACAGAGTTATACGTTTTGAAGGGAAAGCAGATTTAAAAGTTACTGAGTTATTTCGTGAACTGTGCGGAATTATTTAAAGAAGTCGAAATGAAGGTCAATTTATTCGTGATTGTTATATTGCTGGTGGCTTTAGTGTCAGTCGAGGCGGCACCAGCACCCGATCCATCGCCTGGGAAGGTAAAGGCCATCGTCACAGCAGCTAAAGCGACGGGTAAAGTTATTGTAAGTACCTATTTAATAATCAATTTTCATCTTTTAGATTCTAAAATTCCGTCCGTACGGGAGCCACGATACGACAGACAAACAATAAACACGTTAAACTTATAATAACACCCCGTCGGGGTTAAAAACAGTAATGTTTCTGTTTTCGTCTAAAGATATTAAGAAAACGAGTATTATGTACTTACTGTGAGATTAAGCACTCAATCTTAACCCTGTACCTACGAATGTTCCATATGAACACTTGACGGAAAATTTTTGCAATTTTCTTTGCTTTCCTCCGCAGACGAGCATTCCCCACATTGCGGATTATGATAATCGTATGAAACAAGCTATGTTTTACGTACGTGGAGGTCAAATTCTCGGTTTACAAGATAAGGAATGTCGACTGTAATCTGTGTTCTCCTATTGGTCTATGCGTTCCATGAAGTCGACTCGACATAGAAGGCGAAAACCGAGAATTGGCCTCCTGGTTGTAAATGTATCCGCGCATTAGATTTATCCCTTATAATTTTAATCTAGAAATGTACAACTCACGCACGTTTATTAGTCATGATTTTGTCGCGCGTAAAGTAATAACCTCAGCTTATGATTAATTCCTTTCTGAACATGTCAAGTTCCTAAGTAGCTATGAAGAGTGATTAATAATACCTACTTTGTAACCTATAGGTATGTGGTAAATATCGTACAGAGCATGGGCCGCCAGCCAACTTACCTAGGTTAATGTTAATCTTAGGTGTGATTGGTTTATAGAGTCTGTTAAACCAATTGCCAATCAATGGCAGTACATTATTGGTACAGGTCGCGGCACGTAATCTTAGCGGTCGGCGTAAGTAGTGGGGATGTTTGCGCACACTTGTAAAATAAGTTCACTATACTAAAATTGATTTCTGCGCACTCAAGGTCACTGCCAAACTTATTTGCCGTGTCCTACAGGTACTACGTCATTAATAACGGCAATATGTTGAACGTTATTACTTAGTATCATATTCTGGAAAATAAACTCAAAGAAAATTTTGAGTGGTTTTGATATTGTAACTTAATGTTTTAACTGTTTTAAGAGAACATATTTTCCTAGGTACAGTGGCCAGCACATCAAGTTACAGTCTGGTTTTGAAGAGTTACTGAGTTATTTCGTGAACTGTGCGGAATTATTTAAAGAAGTCGAAATGAAGGTCAATTCATTCGTGATTGTTATATTGCTGGTGGCTTTAGTGTCAGTCGAGGCGGCACCAGCACCCGATCCATCGCCTGGGAAGGTAAAGGCCATCGTCACAGCAGCTAAAGCGACGGGTAAAGTTATTGTAAGTACCTATTTAATAATCTATTTTCATCTTTTAGATTCTAAAATTCTGTCCGTACGGAAGCCACGATACGACGACAAACAAATAGACACGTTAAACTTATAATAACACCCCGTCGGGGTTAAAAACAGTAATATTTCTGTTTTCATCTAAATATGATAAGAATACGAGTATTACCTATGTACATACTGTGAGATTAAGCACTCAATCTTAACCCTGTACCTATACGGATGTTCCATATGAACACTTGACTGATTTTTTTTGCAATTTTCTTTGCTTTCCTCCGCAGACGAGCATTCCCCACATTGCGGATTATGATAATCGTATGAAACAAGCTATGTTTTACGTACGTGGAGGTCAAATTCTCGGTTTACAAGATAAGGAATGTCGACTGTAATCTGTGTTCTCCTATTGGTCTATGCGTTCCATGAAGTCGACTCGACATAGAAGGCGAAAACCGAGAATTGGCCTCCTGGTTGTAAATGTATCCGCGCATTAGATTTATCCCTTATAATTTTAATCTAGAAATGTACAACTCACGCACGTTTATTAGTCATGATTTTGTCGCGCGTAAAGTAATAACCTCAGCTTATGATTAATTCCTTTCTGAACATGTCAAGTTCCTAAGTAGCTATGAAGAGTGATTAATAATACCTACTTTGTAACCTATAGGTATGTGGTAATATCGTACAGAGCATGGGCCGCCAGCCAACTTACCTAGGTTAATGTTAATCTTAGGTGTGATTGGTTTATAGAGTCTGTTAAACCAATTGCCAATCAATGGCAGTACATTATTGGTACAGGTCGCGGCACGTAATCTTAGCGGTCGGCGTAAGTAGTGGGGATGTTTGCGCACACTTGTAAAATAAGTTCACTATACTAAAATTGATTTCTGCGCACTCAAGGTCACTGCCAAACTTATTTGCCGTGTCCTACAGGTACTACGTCATTAATAACGGCAATATGTTGAACGTTATTACTTAGTATCATATTCTGGAAAATAAACTCAAAGAAAATTTTGAGTGGTTTTGATATTGTAACTTAATGTTTTAACTGTTTTAAGAGAACATATTTTCCTAGGTACATTATTACTGCCATATTAAGCTGCTTTTTCGCTGTTCTGTGATTGAAAGAAACAACTTTAATGTAGCGACGTACTGAATTTAGTTCAAATCAAATTATTTATTTTATAGAAGTAAAAGTCCATCTGTTTTTACAAGTAAGATATTATCATCGAGAAACTATAATAAAATGCATGCCAAAGGGCAGTGGCCGTTCTATTACGACATGTGCGGTTAGCCTTGCGATAACGTCAGTAGGTAATAGAGTCATAAACTGATAACGAAGTCTCGATCATAGTTCATCTCGTCATAGATCGAGACGGCGTCGATGGTGCAGTGGCTAAGGTGTTCGCCCGAAGCGCGAAAGGTCCCGGGTTCGATTCCCGGTCAAGTCCATTTAGGAAACTACATTTCCAAATAATCTTGGGGTGTGTCTTCACCCAGGGGTGTTCTGGTTTGACGCCCTCAGGTAATTATCGTCACCTGGTACCGACCTTCTCATAGTACAGGGGTTGCCCTAGTTTAAAACCAGGTTGATTGGTGTGATTGTCTGGCGCATTATTTATTTACTAATCATATTCATATAAAACATGCGAAAATAAACCTTAATGTGTTATTCTACGAACAAAATGTATAGCCATGCATTTTTCTGTTTCAGGGAAAAGTTCTACGTACAGTCAGCATAGCGGACACTGCCCACGATGTATACAAATATGTCAGAGGAAAAAAAAGGCGTGGATAGAACTTTACTGCACCTCAAAATTTTTAGAATGCGTGTAGTCTTCGATGGCAGATGAGCACACGGAGCACCTGCAAGCGATTGCCACCTTTCATATAATATTAGGTTAGGTATGCCCGAGAGCTGGCGACCCCCAGCTATCATTATCTTGTACTTATACAGTGCTACAGATGTATTTAATATACAATATACCTACAGTGTCTTGAAATCGTCATCTTTACTGATTGTGTTGGATACGACGTATGCGCTGATGCTCTAAGATTCCTTAATTCTTACAATTATCATATTAAAATTTTAAATTCATTTATATTTTTGACATAATCATTTATCCATGTAACTTGGATGTTAAACATAACATCCAAATTACATTACATTACATTTATAATCATTACATTAGTAAACTAACAAGTTTAATTTATTATTGATATAAATGTTTGTTCTTTTGTTGCTATTGCTAGTAAGTATAATTGTGAATGACTGTATTAATCGGTGTATTGGAACACACTGTAAACTGGCATGTGATGTGAATGATAAACAAGTACCTAATCAGGAAATGCCCTAATTTGACTGCTTGATTGTTGTGTACTTCCTTAAATTTAAATATAAGTTATTTAATTGACTCTACGCATCATTAATAAATAGTTCATAAATCTGCAAGGGTTTTCGTATGTCAGCAACTAGTCATTAAAGCGTGTTTTAGGTAGGTATATGTTGGTAGGTTAGGCATAATAACTCTCGGTTTGTATCCATGTAAGCCGTGATACGCATTGTGCTGTTAACAATGAATACTTAATGACCCCGAACTTCATTTGTTATTCATATTTGTTCATCATACTAGCAACGCTTACTATCAAAATGCAAAGTTAGAATTATTTGAGATCTGTGGAATATGAGCGTAAAATTAAACTATATTCTTGCATACATATTTAAGTATAGTAAGCTTTAGTCTTTAAGGAGGAACAACTTTAATCAAACTGTGTAGGTAAATATATTATGTTTAGTATTAATAATTTGTAGGCATATTATTATTGTCCATAAATGTGTTTTAAGTCGTATAAATCAAAGTTCATTTTGTGTTAAAACGTTGAAGTCTGTGAGAAAATAAGTGCTTAGAAAGTAAAGTGGTTAGGTTTAAGTAATGCATGCCATTTAAAAAATGTTAAGTAATAAAATACCTACAAATCGAATAAACTTGTTTTATCACATTGTACGGACGGAGTCTGGTCATTGTAGGTATGAAGTGTTGTGTCAATTTATTTATTTAAATATGTTGTAATTGGGAAGTAGAATAAATCAAATGATACAAAATAAGTTTTTGTCTGAAATATTATAAGTGAGATTTTATTTATCTCCCATGCATAAGTGTCATAAGTAAGTTATGTTAACAATAGATATAAGTTAATACCTACCTAACATAAAAACTGTAGGAACATTATCAGATTTATTTTGGATGCATGTTAGGTTATTAGATGCCTAATATAAAATAATCAAAGAAATATCTCTTCTACTTTACTTGATCCTACTACTGTTATAAAGGCGAAAGTTTGTAAGTATGGACGTATGGATGTTTGTTACTCTTTCACGTAAAAACTACTGAATGGATTTGAATGAAACTTTACCACAATATAGCTAATACATCAGAATAACACATAGGTTATAATTTATAAAAATATATTGTGTGGATTGTCCAAAATATGACGGTAAGTGTCAATAATTAACTCCACGCGTACGAAGTCGCGGGCGGCCGCTAGTACTAAATAAAAACGTTTTTAAACGTAGCGTTGTAGGTATATGTTTTCACGAAACGTGATCTACTTAATTGGTGAATTAGGTGTGTAGGTAGACACTTCTCTTTAAGAGAGCTTTCAAAATATTCAGATTCATGGAAATGTATAAAATAAGGTAAGATTTCAAGTGTAAAATAGGCTTGGAAAACCTAATCGAAGTTCTTTAGCATGCCTACTTTGTTTCACAAATAAATCAAGAGATGTGGGCGATATGTTTCGTTTTCAAGTGTCAAGTTCATTAACGCAATTTATTTGGTAGGCAGTGTTGGTGTAATTTTGCAATGTCAACGCCGTGAAATGGGCCGTAAATTGCGACATTAGGACCACAACGTTGAAGAACAATGAGGAACAATTTCTTAAACACACAGGGCCATTTCCATATGATTCTAATTTATAATAAGTAGGCACTCTTTGAGTAATTGTTCAAAGCTCTTTATACACGTGTACAAATTTAGTCATTCATAATAAATAAATCGGATCGTTTCTATACATTTTCCGGATATTATCTACTAACCTAAAACATCACAATTGAACACTTATACCATCCTATAAAATCAAATGATACCACCAACCTCTGAAATATTCAGACTTCATAACAAAAGCGTTGGGAAAATACAAACTTGTAATATTTATAC
Organism: Cnaphalocrocis medinalis; assembly: GCA_014851415.1. NCBI lineage: Eukaryota > Metazoa > Arthropoda > Insecta > Lepidoptera > Crambidae > Cnaphalocrocis > Cnaphalocrocis medinalis. The sequence continues at coordinate 7,249,907 of CM026284.1, forward strand.
AAACAGTCAAAGCTGTGACACATGTGTTTGGGTAAATACGTCTAGTTCCTCAAGCGACTCGAGTATTTAGATTATTTTCCTGTCCGTGCAGTATTATAAACGTCTTGTAGAGCGAGCACACGTCACTCGCTCTCAGAGGTCCTCACAACCGGTCACAATGAAGGCTGCCCTTGTAATCGTGCTCGTTGCGGTTTGCTTGCAACTGGTGTCGTGCGCTACTGCGCCCATACCACCACCACTACCGCCACCAGTCAGCATCACGACAACAACCCCAAAATCATGGGGCACAAAACTTAAGGACGGATTGGTTCGTATTTGCTTCCTATTTGTATCTACAAATAGTTTTATAGTTAGGTTATAGTGGCCCGCTCTCATCGTATCGGGAAATTAGATTCCAAAAGTATCAATAGATGGCGCTGGGCGTCGATTACACCGAGCAAGTGTTGTCGTTGCCTGTGGAATTACTCTCTTTATAAATATTATGGACATGACCGCCTTTACCTCGTTTTGGGAACTTAGTTTTGCTATTAGTTCGAATATTAGCCAATAGTGGTGGGAGTCGATTGCTTCGCTCAAGTCGATCGTTTTTTCACTGTTACATAAAGCCTAATGCTTGTAGATATTTTCTCTTTATAAATAGTGTAGATTTTTAAACTAAGCTTTAGGTAAGCTAAGTCTTAGTCCTATCATATTTTAAAGTTTTCAAAATTATAACTTTGAATTCTCTTGAATATTCATCGCTTTTGAACTTAAATCCATCTTTTTAATTAAATGAGTCTTTTCATTTACATACCTACCTAACTTAGTCCAATCTTTCGGTTTGCTTTTCAGTTGACTTTAAACAGTACCTAATTAGATTAACTATGTAGTTTTCAAGGATCATTCGGTAGAATCACCATGATAACTGTCTTTTTGTCTTTCAGAATACATTTTTTCAAGGAGCCGCAGTCGTGGGAGCTATCCAAGGAGCATTTGCAAACCACAAGGCGGCCAAACATGCTTCAAAGCCGCATATTGACACTAAACCACACTAGTAGACATGATTAAGAGGCGGGTTAGTGGTTGGTTATTATGGAATGCAAACCTAGTAGCTACTTACAAGCCGTGTCGATGGCATACATACCTACAGCTAGATCACCAATGTCCACGGATAATCCTCTTATGTTTGATGGCTAAAAATATCGTTATTAAAAACACAAATAAAAATATGTATTTAACTCCTTTAGAAATATGGCGCAATAAACTGTCTGTTTCATGCATTTCGCACCATAGTCGCAGTTTATTGCGTCGCATTTCCAAAATAGTTATTCTTTGCTGGAATTTGTCATAACTACATTCCGTTATTTTTTTGTACTTTGTCGAATTTGACATAAAATGTATTTGACCGTTTTCAATATTCTCATCAAATAGGGACTGTATATTCGGAACGTTTGTGTGAAATTAAGGGGTAGGTATATTTCTAAATAGCACATCAATATTTTGTATAAATAGAATAAGTACATAGTTAGTATACAAGTGGACATTGTAAATACATGGCTACATACGTCTACTTTCCACGCAAAACAATTTGATTCCTGCTTGAAACATAAAATTCCGTAATGTGCATTACCTAAAAGTCTGAAAATAATTATAGTGTGATCAAATAAACGAATAGTTTCTGATAGAATAAGAGATAGTGTTTTATTAATGTAAGATGTATTTGCATTTATTTTAAATTACAATTAGTCCAGTTAAATTAGGAGTTGTATTACTTGGCCTATCACGACTTGTCTCGAGATATGCCTATTTTTAAGTTTTATAATGAATGAAAAGAAACCAGCTTTACAATAATAGCAATATAAAAAATGTTATTTTGACGATTTTAATATGATCTTCAAACCCCCCTTCACCCTAAGTCTTACTTGCTCTGACGACTCAGCGACACGTAGTAAATCTTGGCCTACTACAAAAGTCCCCAATTACCTCCTGAAGTATTTTGTGAAACTCTTGCTTTCAGTCAACTTAATATTTCCTCAAACTCTAAGTTTGAAGGTTCAGTGGTTTGAGTTGTGGGTCCATTACCCAAAATAACAAACACTTAAAAGGGTACCATGATTAGTTTTGACAGTCAAAATCACAAAACCTAAAAATTATAAATTTGGAAAGAGAGTTTCTTAAAATAGTGGGTAGAAAGGAAACCAACAATAAAAGAATTTTCAAGGTTTTGGGACGAGCTGTAGAATAGTATAATAATAGGAGGTTATCTCAAGTACCATCGCTTACTTGACTGAGCTACTAGAATTTGTAGCATCTGCGAAATTTGCCAAAGAAAACTTCAAAGTGACGGCTCTATTATCAAATCAACCAATTAGGACCGTTTCTACTGAAATACACTAGGCGTTGAATTTTCACAATAACGTTTGTGATACTAGATGAAGTGCAAAATAACTCAAGATTGTATCGTATAAGAAGTTAAAATAAATGTTGGAATAATTTTATTGTTTCTATACTTAAATGATTCGTTTCTGCTTAAATTTCGGGGCATTCGTTCCATTTTTTTTACCTACAGTTAATATTACCTATTTTCAGTAGGCAACAAGCTGAATGAAATGTTTTTTCATATTTTTTTATATAGGTACAGAGTGTCGTAGTACTTCTTACTTGCACAAAATGCCGGGTTTTTTTATTCCTACTAGGCGACAAATGAGCTAGCAGGTCATCTGATGGTAAGTGCCGCTGATGAACATCTGCGATATAACAGAGATCGCTGATGCATTTTCGGTCTTTTAGAAAGGAATATTTACTTATCTTTCGAAAGTGCAACACAAGACTGAAAATGCAGAACTCTTTTGAAGAAAATATAGCACGTGTTTCTTTCTATCCGATAAACGTCAGCCTCCAACATATTGTATTCATTCTTAAACCATCCAGGAAACATGCAAGTCGTGCGCTACATACATCATATTCCTTGAAGGCCGGAAATGTGATGCGCTGGTCTAACTGGCCCGAGGCCAGAGGAGGAAGTGTCAGGAAATATAGCTAGCCCTTTTTCATCTGTATGTGGGGAGCTGACTACTTGTTTTTGTAACAAGATATCTTTGTGCCATAGAATGCTTTGTGCTGTGGACGTGACGAGAATTAGAGAGATGAGCAAGACGATCCGTTAGAAAGTGCTTGACTTCGTCCCACTCTGTAGGAGGCTATACGATATTCACGGCAGCATTTTTTTTTCACACAGAAGTATAAAGGTGTTAAGGAGCTTAATAATGCAATCTACGAGTCCAAGGCGGAAAAACCGGCAAAACGGTAAGTAGGTATAGCGAATTGGCTGAGGCACAAAACCACGCTGTGCAATAAAATACACCTATATTGATTATTGATCTAGTTAGTCATTACGGTATGCTTTCAGTCTGTGTAACCAACACTTCTCATGTAATTATTAATCCAATCAGAACTACATCTACTTCTAAATCTACTTCACCCAAAACACAGGGCGAGAATCTAAGAAAGTAGTAGTTTTTATTCTAATAATAGGTACTCATTCAACAACAATAGTCTCACAAGTAAACATAATATTCAATACGCAGTGTCCAATATTTTTGATATAACAATACACTCGTATTTTGCTCTTGGAAATCCAAACGCACTAAATCCGTTTTAGCAACAATCGACAGCAATCAGGAATCAATTCGTGCTGTCGGAATATTCGTACAGGAAATTGAGGCACGGAATCATTCCTTTCAAATTAGGCCCGCGCTGTTGACGAATATCGATACCTATGCGTGTCATTTTGTGCGAAACAGTGAATAGTGTAGACTGACACACTTTGCAATAAAGTTTCCATTTTTACAATATACCTACATAAGTTTATATAAAAAGTCTGTGCTTATGGAATGTGGGCTTTGCAAGTGAAAAAAATCGCTAGACTGTAGAACTGACGCCAATCTACAAGGTGATTGGTTATTTTTGATGTCAGATGTAAAATATTACTGAACAACCAATGACGTTGAAGTTGGACCTTAGTTAACAGTACGCCATCAAGCGGGATAGCCCCCCATTAAAATGTAAGTAATATTTTTTATGTGACGAGACGATTAGACGGGTCACCTGTAGCCTTACCATGAGTTTGAAATACTATCCTCGCTATCGAAAACTATCGCTTTGTCTCTCTCATTGTGATGCATTTGAAAGAGACAGAGCAATAGTTTACGTTATGTCAGTTTTAGATGTCAACTCATGGTAGCGCTACAGATGGTAAGTTCAATCACTTACCATCAGGTGACCCGTCTAATCGTCTCGTTGCCGCCACCCATAGACTGCTGACAACCTAACCCTATAAACAATAATATACTAATAACGTTAGTCTGGGTAGGTACTCAGTACGGCATATTCTTATATCAGTAAATAATAAAAATAGACTAACGTTATTAGTTTACTTATAGGGTAAGGTTAGGCTGTTGTTTAGGCACATGCCTACCACACAAACAGCCTATCGTGAGATAGGTACGAGTATACTACGGTAATGTAAAAAAAGTTGAAAATAATATTTTTTTATTTTTTCAATTCAAAACAGTTTTAATGACATCAGGGATATTTTCACGCTCATTAAAATTACTTACATTAATATTCAGTTTATCACTTAGGTAAAGAATGTTTAAGCTAAGATTTGAAATCAAAATTTCTATGAATATTATTGAAGGAACATAGATTTAGTTTACAAATCTTATTTCTTGGAGTTCTTCAAAATGTTGTTTCGTTCTTCCAGCAATGCATTATATTTGCTGGTCTGGTTTTGCAATTCTTCGTCTAGTTTCGTCTTCCCTCTATAAACATAAGTACAAAACATTTTAACGAACATAAGAATACGAATAGATAATGGTACGGCCGTTGGAATTCATTTATGATGCGTCAAGAAATGAAGAAAGTGTTATCTGACAAATTATTTTCGATTTTACGTTCATTGATTAAAGAAAAAGTATAGAGCACTCTCTTTCAGTATATTTTTTTTTATTTAGTCAGTTCAAACAATATTATTTCCATGGAATCCGGATGGAAATCCGAACTGCGAGTTTCAGAGAGATTGAGTAATTTGACCGGTAGAATTTATTGGACGGAGTTTAAAGATAGCTTATGTTAGAGGTAGAATTGGCTTTCAGTGCTCCGGAATTCCTTTGGAAACAGTTTGTAAAAACTATTTCTGGATTTTCGGTTTGGTAGCTGAGGGGAATGTGTGTAAAGCAATTTAATTTATTATCCAAGGTATAATTTGTAATGAAACTGTTATCGAGTTAAAATCACGCTTTCACAGTTGTTCCACAAAATAAACAGATACAGAAGGTCGGCTCTAGCTGAGATTGATATCGAATTGTTTGTGGAGCTACTTACGCACCTTTGTATTGCCTCTCCCACAACGTTCCGTTGTAGTCAGTAAGTAGGTTTTCATCATTGAGGTATAAGTAGTTTACCTCAATGGTTTTCATAGAAAGCCCATATGATAAGAGCATCATAATTTCTCAAGTACCTATATTTATTTTATAAGGAAAGTAGTTAGTATCAGCAGCCGGGCCCTTATGTTCCCCGGGGTGCCATATATTTCCATGGAAAACGAATAAAGGACAAAATAAGTAATTACTTCCTAACATGACCGCGAGGGAGCGATTAAGGGTTTATGACGACCCTTATCGAATATACTCGTATGTAGAAGTAATAACATACGTACATAACGTCAAGTAGCTGTGCTACTGCAAATACCTAACTACTAGTGCTCCTTGTTAAGTATTAATTAAACGTAGGTTTAATGAAACGTAGGTTTTTCTACCGGTCAAAACCGATCGAACAAAAAGGCTTGACATATAAAAACAAATGAGCGGCGATATTAAAAAAAAACATTCTGTGCGCCATTAAAGTAATAAACAATGGAGGTTTTTTGCATTGAGGTTTTATTCCTCGACTGTTTTACTTTTATCTAGGTCAATGACATTTCACCTACAATGGACATAGCGCGCCATACAATAACCAAGCGCGAAGATGGCACATGCTCCAAATTTCACCTTATTATGCTTCAACTGATCTGTGTATACACTGCTGTTTACAAACCTGCATGTGTAAACATCTTGACAATTAAAGCAGTAATGTATAACTACGTGTCAATCGAAGCTGCATAAGGTGATTTACGGAAAAGTTCAGAGCAAGGAATACACGGAGTCGCAACGCTTATTATTTATTTCATCTACTATAGGTATTTTATCGGTTTGCGTGCACTCATTTGAATTTAATTATATTTTTATATGTATATACAGGATGTATCTGTGAACGTTTACATCCCTTTAGCCACGTGTTCTACCAACCATTCTGAACAACATTTGTGCTATGACTTTTGAAAATTCGCATAAAAATTTTTCATCTTTCCATACAAAGTCGGTCACGTGACTTGGTCATTTTGTATGGGGAGTCAAAAAATTTTTCGAAGAATTTGGAAAAGTTGTTGAACAAATGTTGTTCAGAATGGTTGATAGAACACGTGGTTAAAGGGATGTAAATGTTCACAGATACACCCTGTATAGGTAACTGATTCCATGATTTTGTTTAAAGAAATGATCCGTAACTCGAACAAATTATAATAATCCAATTATTGTACCTAGATCGCAATTATTTTTTTTACTTTTGTGATCTTGCAATGTTTGTGTGTATTACATACATATCGTATCAGTTTTCCCCGATTAAAATTAAATTTTGCATTGACATGGTAAGTTAGGTAATGTCATGCTAAATCCAATATGGTGAACGGTTCCAGATGGCAGACTATACCCAAAACTGGAATTCAAGACCAAAAAATCTACTACAATGTTGCTACTGCAATAAAATAATTGTACCATAGTGTACCCCTTTTTTCTAAAAACACTCGCTGATATAATTTATTTATGGGTAATTTTGAATCTATAATTTAAAAAATATATATTTTAATTACTTTTTTTCACGTAAATACAAGACCCTTTTATAAAAACTTAACCATCCGTATTTTTGTTTTCAAAGATGGTATTGCGCTTGTTATACTTCAGGTGTTAAAAACATTTGGTATCTACCTACAACATTTTAACAATGTATGGAAACTTGACAGTTTAGTCTGCTTAATGAGAAAAATAATGCCAAAAAGGTTGGCGAAACCTAAAAACGTCACTTAAAAATGACATAAGTGACTTTAACAGATTTGACAGTGACGTATCTGTCGTAGATTTTTTGGTCTTGAATTCCAGTTTAGAGTATAGTTACTTTTTGTGCATTTCCCATTATCAAATAAAAGGGTTTGTTATTGCGAAAATAAAATTACTTTTTTGTGCGTAATAATTTTATTTTAATGATATCAATGGGAAAAACTGGAACCTGAAAACTTTCCATTACAACTAACTTGCGCCACTTCTCTCTCATAATCTCATGGAAGTAGGTAGTGGAAAGCTAAAAAAAACAGTTATCGTAAATTAGTTAGTGACCTGCCATAATCTCGCTCGGGTGAAAAAAACTAACAAAAGAGCGACTCCATAGTTATCATTGACACACGACTAATCAAAAGTATGCCTAGGCATAATTTTCAAGTTCCGTTCACAAGGCGCAGATGCGAAGTCCATTGTAGGTGGAATGTCATTGATCTAGGTAGTAAATAACTTTTGATTTGGTCAAATTGAAGACTAATAACAAAATGTCTAATAGGTAGGTACGAATAATTATTTTCTCTTGTCAATTATAAAATTAATTAGGAATACTGGTATTCCTTTGAATAATAAAATTATGAGTTTAAAACCTCATACGCTAAGGGTCGTCCCTTGGCGTATGAGGCAGTATCACTACCAAATGCTTGTAACTCCGCTAGTGTTGCGGGTGTCTATGGACAACGGCAATCGTTTAACATCAGGTGTTCCCTCTGCTGGTCTGCCACCTAAAAAAAATCATTGGGCCACCTATTTTTATCATGTTCCTCAATGATCGTAGCATTACATTCAAACAAATAAAAAATAACGAATTAAGCACATCATAATAAATAAATTTAAGAGTCCGCGTGTCGGCTTAACAATGTCCCTAATAACATCGTCAACGCCGACTAAGATAAATGATGTCCCAAAAAGTCAAGAGAAATGTCCGGGAATGAGTAATCGAGCAATATTTACAGTATGGCGGGGAGATTTTCCGGCACGTGAGATGAGAGCCCGTCCAGTCGCTGAGTTAATTCCTCCACAACGCTTTCGCGTTTTTTCACTTCATCCGTCAGTTCTTTTGTTGTGTTGTTCGCTTTTTCCAGTTCCAATTTCATTTCGTCTTCATTCTAGATAAATGAAACAAAACTTTAGGACTGCAATCTATACTCTGTCGAATTTCAACAATCAAGTGTATGTAATCTTTATATCCAAAACATTCGGTTCAAAGTCAATTGAAGAGACAAAATTGTAGTGACCTAAGTGTTAGAATGTAACAGCTTAGTGATTTTCGATTCGATATTTCTATAGTGTCAAAAATCTGATAAATTACAGAATTTACATTTTTTATAATTTCATTTATTGAAAACCACTCAGAGTTAAACTGAAAAAGATTACAGTTAAAGATAGATTAAAACGGAAATAATTATAATGTTGAACCATGACAACGTGCCTATGAAAAACGAAGTTAAGTAGGTATACCTATGATACATTTTAGAACTTCTCTCTATACAAAGAAAGGCTACTAGTTTTAAATCTACTAACTAGTTTTAAATCTACTAAGGATATAATTTACTTATGTTTGGAAGGCTAATTAATAAATCATTGCTATGAATGAGGCATGTTTCATAAGAAATAAACATACCTTTGAATTCAGCGTAAGCGAGCAAAGATTTACGGGTGGGATGGTTGAAATGTAAGCGGATTAAGTGAATGGCATAATGTACCTATGAAAATGTTAAATGTAATAGCTATGAAATGCGATGTGATATAAATCTAAGTATGAAAATTTGACTCGGTACTTTAAAGCTGTTTTGTGGTACATAAACTCTTTGCTATGTATTTACTTACATAGAATGACCTAGTTTTCCTAAAACGGTCGGCCTTTTCACGCAAAGATTCTTCATATTTTCGTCTGGAAAAATAAACCAGTGTACGAGGATACTATAAGAGGTAAGTGCTCGTAAGAATCACAAATAATTATGATATGTCTACTCCAATAAGTCTTATAGAAAAAGCATTTTCCTACTACATAGTGAGTTAGCGTGTTAAGAAGGAAGCTGTCATAACTATTTTCTCATTAAATCACTTATGCTCGTTATCACATAGTGTATGAGAATACGTATTAATTACCTACATGTATTTTGGTAGTAATAATTGTACTCGTGAATCTTAGGTAGATATTATTTACTGACTCTCATTGATCCTACAAAGTAGATCCCTTCAATTCTTGTTCACTAGACAAATTTCTGATAACGATTATGTATATTCTTTGTCTATTTGAATAATGTAAGTAGGTACATGCTTTTAAACAACAGCTATGATGAATAGAAATAACAAAAGTTTACTAAAACCTTTGTAATATGCAAGTAACAAAAAAATGAAAATATATTATACTTCATGGGAACTCGACCGTGGCCGTAACCAAAAAATGTAATCTACATTAGACCACGGTTACGGCCACATAAGATAGGGCTCAAAAGCTCTCTCCAGAGGAATTATGTGCACAATGTTAATGTGATCATTAAGGTAATTAGAAGCCACAAAATGTATGAATGTGGGTACAACTTACATTAACTGTTCCGTATCTTCTTCCTCCCGTTTCAACGAGTGCGCGAGGTCGGCGCGGTTTCCCCGCGCTGTCTCCAGTGATTTAGTTATATCTTCGCATTGCCGCTTCAGTTGCATGCGTTTAGCTGTTAGCTTCACTAAAATGGAAACACGAAAGTGTTACACGGATATTCGGAATTAAAAGTCAAGATGTAATGGAACTATTTTACTGAATTCGGAATGTTCACCGAAGTTGGGTATAGTTTTAGGGCTTAAGATCTTTATTTTCATTAAGAATTTACATACTTTACAATTTAGTATAAGTATACCTAGTTTTTGTAATTTGATCGGACTTTAACTGTCAAATGTTTGTTATAAAATGTAAAAACTCAGTTGATTTTTCAACGTGGAACGTGGTGGAACATTTGTTTTGGAACAGAATTGATTTCCAGTGCATATTCATAGATGATTTTTTTAAACCTAGGAATATTGTATTTCTTTTAAAATACCTTGCAATGCACAGGTCAACATGTTCTCATGTTCATGTTCAATGAAGCAATAATGTTTATCTAATACAAAGTAAATCATTTCTCAAACACAGATTTTATTATCATTATGGTAGTATACTTTAAAAAGTAAAATAACTCTTGCCAATCTAGCTATACCTACTGCCTAAAGTTAGCTTACGAACACCTGACTTGATAGGCAAAACTTTATTAATTTTCACTCTTCATTCAATGTATTTGTTTGCCCACGTACTTTATACGTTTGATATAAGTCTGCGACGCAAATACAAAAGGATATTCCTTCGAATTGCTGAGATCTGCATTATTATCGCGCGAATTCAGTGCTGACATAAATTACAGTTTTCTATTTGACGCCCGATTGAGCTCCCGTATATGAGTATCATATGAGCGGTATAGTCGGGTAAACGATTTCAAATGAGGTTTTCTCTATCATAGAGAACCCCCTTTATTCATGTCGGATTTTTTGGTCGTGGTGGTTTCAACAATGTATTTCGGTTCTTAACAAAACATGACTTAAGAAATATCTACTATCTTTTTTGGCAAGACCAGATTCTTTGGAGGAAAATACGTCCATTAAAATCCAATATCTTATCAAGATTACTGACTTTATGTATTACAACTTTGTGTATTCAAACTCATTTGTCAAGTTCATGCGCCTAAGTGGAATCAAATATGAAGGTTGTTATCTACTTCATTATCCTGCATAATGAATCTGTCACTTAAAGTTAGTGGCACTTTATTAAATTGTAATGGACATTTTCTTCGACGTAATAATAAAATTACGAGTAACTTACTATCGCATAGCTATAATAAAATAATGTAAAAATATAATGCAACATTTTTGTCATTTCTAAAGTGAAAAAGAAAAACCACTACTTGTGACATAAGTACATTACTAAAATGTCCGTTGAAAGTGTTTGACAAACTTTTGTACCTACAGTAGTCCCGAGGTAAAAATATCAAAAAGGTTAATTACCTACAACAATATATATTTTGAAGGTTTATAGGGATTAAGTTAGAGTTATTTCTGTAATTAAGCCACCCAGGGTCTTAATATAAGCTCAATTAACCATTAGGCTATTTGTGGTAAAGGTAATTTATTATTACCATAATACGAGTTTTCCCTGGTTTGCGCCATCCTATTACCAAATGATATCTTTGACATAATTTAATTAGTAGATCATAAATATGCAGTAGGTACTACCGTTCCTTTAATTATTTCCTAAAGAGTATCTAAGTAGGTACATGTATACCTACATATTCAGTAGGGAATAACTACTCTAGTGAAGCTAGTAATAAAGTTCAGTGATATCTGACTTGGTACGTGATATTCCTTTGGAAATCAATTAAATTGACATCTGAGAATATTGAGGGAGGGAGAGAGATATGTCCGTTCGTGTCTATTGCGCCATAAGACGCATATAACGCGATTTAAGAAAGGCTCCGGATTTAAACTCGTCCATAAGCAAAAAACCCTCATTGCTATTGATATCGTCTGCGGCATGAAACAATAGCGACGACCTTGTCTTCCTTGAAAGTCTTTTTACAAGTGCGCAAACTAACAGTTATCGCTATTGTTAGATGCCGCCGCGGACTTTACTAAAGATCGTGTTCTGTAATAAGGTGGGTAAAGTTTCCAAAACAGTTGGTGGATAGGAATGAAATTAGTTACAAATACTAATTTCATTGTGTAACTTGAAGTATGTTTGACTGCCAGAGATCGGCCTTCGAAGTTGAATATCGGACTTTTTATATTAAAGTAATAATAAAGTTAGTATCAAAAAGTACCGTTTTCCAGATTGAGTCGTTCTCTTTCGGCGTTGAGGGAGCGCGCCACCTTCAACGCCGTCATCGTCTCCCTATATTTCTGCTCGTTCTCAGCATCCAAGGCCGGCAGTGCGGAGTTCTACAGACATATAACGTCGAACTGGTTACTTTGTACGAATGAGTAAGGGAACCGGAGACCTAAACCATCTGGGGGTAAAGAGTTTAAAGGTTGGTAACGCACTCCGACTGCTATGTTGCTGCAGTAATCGCTTACTATCAGGTGATCGGTCTCCTCGCTGCTACCAATCAATCACGTTTTATAAAACCAGGAGACCTATTTTTGAATTTTCGCTTCGTCCAAACAAAACTACTCGTTTTGCAAGTCACGTCGTCTCGTGAGTCGCATGATTCATAATTTTCCCTATTTTTGAAATCACTCGCTTAGTGTGTCGCCAATCTTGTCAAAGTATAGTCCTTTTCACGAAAAGAGTCCCCCGGATTTTTGATGAACTAAAATGACATGGCAGTCTACGTAATGAGTGGGAAAGAGATAGAAAGCCTATTTGTATGACAAGTGAGTGGTTTACACAAAGATTTTACACTATTACAAGATGGTGTACTATGAAAATGAATGCAATGTTAATTTCGATTCTATGCAATGAGAATAAAGATTAGGGGAGAGTGGGTAACAGTGAATCATTTTTTTTTTAAAGATATGTTACTCCGTTGTTTATGACAAAATGATACATTTTTAAAATTAAATGATAATATGAATATCTAATCTCTAAAATAAAATACATTTCATGGCGTTTGTTATACAAATTTACAAGGTATAGGCACTTTTAGAAAAAATGAGAAATGATCCACTGTGGCCCGTGAACGGGTCACTTTGGATCACTGCACGGGTAACAGTGAATCGGCTGGGGCACACGGGAACTGTATAGTTAGGTGTAAGCCTTATTGGTTTTTCGGGATCAGGGTTATTTTTACTTTCTTATAATATCTATATAACGTTTTAAATGGAATACCAGTCGACCTAGCAACGGCTCTTATTTTATGGCCATCAGAAATAAGTTTTAGAGCGTTACTCATCTGTTCTTCAGTATGAAGTCCGATAGTAGTCTTTCTTACTCGATTGCGAGGCATTTTTACCTAAAACATAAAGTAAAAATAAATCTTAGCTTGTTGAGTTACAATGAATCAACAGTTCACTGTGACCCAATACAGAATGATTCACTGTGACCCATTGACCGTTGTAGAAATAAAATATAAACCAAAAAAGAACTATCTATCTTGAGGACAAATCAATATGGATTACAAAGGATCTAAGGTATGACAAGTATACGTCATTGCAAAAACATCTACATTTCTTATCCAATTAGGAATTAAATAAATTTAAAAATCTCGTAAAAAAATAGGTTAGGCACTTACGTAGGGTCCGGAGTAAAGCAGCACATGCTCCCGCTTCAATAGCGCGCCGGCGACTAGTGCGACGCAAACAGGTATAGACAAGCGGCAAATGCAGGTTTTTTTTTTGTGCGTGAGTGCAACACATACTATGTTATTGTACATTATCCACTGTGACCCGCGATTCACTGTGACCCAGTCTCCCCTACTTTGAAATGCCAAATCGCTTTACAGAAAATCGAGCCGAGCGAGATGGCGATCGACAGGAATATGTCCTTGTCTAAAGGGTTGCCATCATAAAAAAAAAACCTTTGTGGTATAACTTACGCAAAGTTTATATTTCTTCTTCTGGGGAACTTTCAAAATATTGAATAATTTAAAGGAATGATACGTTGGAATTAATAATGTCTTTTTTATTTTTTTAATTTTAAACCATGATAAACGACTAGTTTTATGTAAAAGTCGGTGATATGGTAGTTTTAATTATAATAAATATGCAACACTTGGCGTCTGGACATCACCATTATGGCGGCGGCAAAAATAATTTGAAAGATTGTAATAATGTGACGACAAAAATAAAGTGTAAAATTGTGCTTATTTATTTAATAATGGTTCTCACTTGTTGTGTGATAGGATGCAAAAGTGAATCATATAAAGGTTGCGGTGTATCTTTTCATAAGTAACTGTTTAGTCAAAGTTTTATTTTTGCATTGAGTAGGGTGTCCATTTCGCTTGTCACCTAAAGACTGGATTTTTTACTGTTTCAGATTTCCAAAGAATGAAGAAATTAAAAAAAGGTGGCTTACCGTCATACCGGGAAAAATTACTAAACAAGTGATTTTCAAACGTTTCTAATGTAAGTCCAACCTTTAGATGATGATCAGTTCATATAGATAGTGCATTCGCATATAGTGCTAATGCAATAAAATGTAAATTTTCAAAGCTGTATTTTATATTTATGAAAATGTAAAATTTCTTCTAGGACTGAGACTCAATGCTCATAAAATTAATACTTGAGTGAGACATGTGAGACATGTAAAGCAATATAAATTTAATATTTTGTTAAATTAAATATTGCTTTTATAAAGACACCGGGTTTTCATTTATTTCAAATTTGCATTAGAGAGATTTGATCCCCTAAGATCTAGTTTACCTGTTACTGGGATCAAGTTTCCCAGAATAGGGGTCTTGATCCTTTTGGAAAGTTCTGGGAAAATGCAAAAAAAATATAAATAAATAAATAAATTGAGACAACATCACATACATTATGAATATATATGAAGCACTAATAAATATAATAATCAAAAAAATGAGGAACAGTAGGTAGTTCACAAAATTGACTACCTATGTACGTTTTGTTTTTATAGAACTAACAATGGGGATCAAGTGTCCCCAGTTTCCCCAAGAGTTTGTGAAAAAAAAAATTTTAGTCAATATTCTTGCTCCATAGAACCTTCAAATCGCAAAGTGTGTACGTTTGTATGAATAATACGCTATGGCCGGTTAAATGTGCCGCAGAGTGTATTATGATAGGTAGGTAAATAGAAAATCTAATAGGGCTAGCACAAACTTTTCGAAAAGTCGGTAGTCTCTTCGTATCGTACGTATACATAATAAGGTATTTTAATTTGGAACTTGTGTTTTTTTCATACAAAATTGCTCATAAATACTCAAACGATACTTTGAAACGTTCGTGCTAGCCCTTCTAGTTTGAATGGGCTTCACGAGTTTCCTAGAGAAAGCGATGTCCGACTCCCACGTGGGTGGACTGAGTTTGACAAACAATAATTGTAATCGAAAATCTAAATCGTTTGGTCACCTTATTAGAGTAGGATGCCAATCAAGTTATAGACATCTCACGAGGCTCGAATGCAAGTAATGAGTACGCCATCTAGTTCTTATATACAATATCTTTGGGTTTACACCACTCGTTGCAAATCGCTCGTTTTCGAATGATTCAAAAATGCGGATGTCAAAAATCATGCGAGTCACACATTTTTTAGTGAGACGACAATTCAAAAATAGGTCTCCAGTAAGGCAACTTAATGCCTACACTACGCTCCTCTTCTATACTTCTTATAAAGAGGTAACAACGACAAACCTTACCTATAATACAAAACGAAAAGGCGAAATACTAGCGCGATCCACTCGACGTCTACCCTAGTAATGAGGTAATAAAGTACTTACTTTAAATAAATTAGTTACCTACTTTTCTATTTAAGATAACATCATACAAATTACTGATTTATGTTAAATCTCTAATTAAGAAATACTTTATCATTAGGTTCACTCTGCCACTATTTTTTTCCTATGCAAAGCACGTCAATCTTGCTTAATCCATTTAAATCTAATTGAATACGGTAGGTAAAACACTGACTAAGAATCGGGCAGGGAATAAATCCTTTAAAACCTATTACAAAATAAACTCGATCGTTGCGATGTGAAAAACAATTGAAAACATGGTCACTTACGTGTACTAACAAATCATCGCCAATTTTTTCCAAATTAGACTTGAGCAGACAAATTTCAATTTGTTGTTCCTCCGGGGAAAACATTTTATTTTTCTCGATATTTATGCTACTCGTTAGTGAACCAGTGTCAGATAAAAAACAGAAACAACGTGAAAAATTTATCGTACTTATTACGCGCCAAAATGAAAGAACAAACTTTTCTTTTGTTTCAAAATTTTTTACACGTGCGGTGCGGTGACAAAGGAAACAAATTTTATGCAGCCAGTGTTATTAATTTTACAGCTTAATTTCTATTGATGACTACGCAAGGATAAAACAGCATCGCAGGTGTATCTTCTAATGTACACGTCTGACGCCTATGAAATATCGCATTCTTTTTTTGAAATTATTAATCACATAAATTACGTACTTTTTTGACAGGTGCCACCCACTTAGGGATGTGCGTGACTCAATTATCGCAGTCTTAGAATTAGGATTCGATTCGATTCGATATTAAGACTTCTAATTATTTTATAATTTCACGAAGCGGGTTCGGTCGCCTGTTTTATGAGTTATTTAGATAAACAATAGGTAGATACTAATGTATCGAGACAAACGTGACGACGGTAGTGATGCCGAACTATGGATAGTTCCTTATAGAGTTTTAGGTTAAGCTGAGTCTTAGTAATTAACATCTGCGACTTCGCATTCACTAGAGACCATTAGACCAATAATTTATAAACTATAGTGTGTATCGAAAATAAAAAGTCTATCGATAGTTTAAAACTATCGACATTATCGATCGCTTATTAGGTATTGTTTAATTTTTTTTAATTAAACTAGCAGAAATCGTATATTAATTTATATTTTTCCTTTTACAACAATCGATTAAAATTTATATGAAAACATAATCGATAATCAAATAGTTTCACCATATGATACGAGACCAACACTAAACTTTCTATCCTTTTATTTTTTAATTACTAATTTATTTGAGGAAAACTGCCAGTATTACGGCATCTCGTCGAGTAACCCTCTTTGGACTTATTTTTAATGTCTGAGACAACATAAAATTAAATTTTGCTATGAGAGCACAAATTAAAATCCCGGCTGTACATAGTCGGTATATTTTTCCTACGGCAAACTCAAAAAGGAAAGTTTAAGATTTTAACAGTATGTACGAGTACCTACCTACATAGTGTATGTATTAATACATAGAATCCTAACCTACTACTACTGAACAGATTTCTTCTATTCCATTACATACCTATCATTTAAAAAATTACTAACAAATTTTTTTACGGGTTTATTTCACTATTAGAATGCAAAATTTTCCCCAGTTAATGCACCACGTTCTCGATCACGTTCAATTTTGACAAGAGATTGGCCATAGATTGCAATAAATAAGTAGGAGCCAATGGAGAGACTTGTAAAAGAATATACCTACTTACGCTATTTTTTAGTAGGTGTCAAACGAACAGACGGATCACCTGATGGTCTAATGGTAGGCTATTGCCGCTGGCCATAGACAGGTGTCCTGTGAACTCACAAGTGTGCTGTCCACCTTTTAACGCCCTTTTATTCCGATTGGGCCTCCGGTGCCCTCACTCACTCGGCGAAACACAAAGCAGCCATCGGTCTGGTTCACGCCGGTCATCTGTGAGGTCGTGGTAGCGATCGCGTCGGATTATTCATGCCGAAGCAAGACTCTCCCACGGTCAAAATTATTATTAATAAACTAGCTGTGTGCCCCGCGGTTTCACCCGCGTGGTGGTTGAATTATAGTTATTTTAGTTAAGCTATTATTATTGTGAATTTCATCAAATGAAAGTGGAAGATCAACGAAAATAGTTACATACTCAAATCATCACAAACTTTCACGTTTATAATATTAGTTGGATAAAATATGTTCATTTGTTAAACCACAAATGGCATAAAATGGAGGCCTTTGCCTAGCAGTGGGGACAGTAGGTACTAAAAAAAAAAGGGAGTTCGTGCGGAACCGTAGGTAAATACTGAAATAAAAAAGATACCATTCCATGACTAGTTGGTTGCTACAAAACTGCACAAAAATGAATTTATTTTTATTTTACGTTCCCACTTCAAACACAATTTTGCGAAATTTGTGTACCATTGTTGTCGACTGTAGGTATTACAATAGAATTACAGGTTCAATCCTAGGCTGAATAAATTGTTACGAAACAATATGACGTAAGTAAATGTATATATTATTTTGTTGGATCGCACTTGCATATTTTAGCTATACAAAGGCGTTACGGATCAGTAGAAAATCTCTAACAATAGAAACTGGTGACCCTTTTTACATAAGTTTTACCTTTTTTGTATTCTATGACGGGAGATAAGTATTTAAATAGGGGATATATCCTGATAGATCCCGTTGAAGGTTCATTCTATTATTCCGCTGTTTTGGTACAAGTATCAATTTCCTAGTAAAAAGGCGCGTCGGACTGCTTAATATTTTGCGCAATTTGAAATTGTTGCGAAGGAAGAGCCCCCACTTAATACTTTGGTTCACAGTTTGAGTACCTACCTACATTGCTCTAAGCCTTTATTTTTAACAAATAGCCCGCCCTCAATTCGTTATAAGACACTAGTACCTATATTTCGAGCAAAAATGTATATTTTTCGTTTTAAAAAATTGTATAGGAAGGCAGAAGGATAGAATAACTTGGGGAAAATATATTAGGTATGTAAGAAAAGATGTTTAGGTGTAATTATTAAGATATTCCTTTACTTATGTGTCATACCAAAAATTGCATGCTATTGAATATAGCTAAACAGGCACCAAGCAACTTTATGTATTTTGTTAACATCTACAGAAAATGTAAACACCCTGTTTATATGGCAATAAAAATATTTGTATTTGTATTTGTACGTACGGAAATGCCGTATTACGTTTATTTGCAGACACATCGGTCATACATAATTTCATAAGCGTTCTAAGTGCTAGATGCAGCTGTGCTACCTGCATTGCCAGGTAGCTAAACGGATTTATATCCCAGGCCGTGCTCGTTGGTAGGTTTAAGAATAAACGAACAAAACTGCATAAATAAAAATTCATGAGAAAAAAGCAATATTCGTAGATAAGCAGAATCATAAAGTTATCTTTCAAGCAGGGGATAATATACCCAATTTATGTAAAAAAAAGTTAATATAACCAGTTACTAGCTCTCCAAGGGACTCCCACGACCTTCACTAGATCGTCAGTCCACCTTGTGGGGGACCTGCTACGGCTGCGACCTCTAGTACGCGGCCTCCATTCAAAAGACCTTGCCACCCCAACGGCCCGTTTGTTCTGCTCGCAATGTGTCCTGCCCATTGCCACTTTAGCCACGCAATTCTTTGGGCTATGTTTGCGGCTTTAGATCTCCAGCGGATCTCATCATTTCTGACACGATCACGGAATATTGACTAGAGATTGGCCATAGATTGCAATAAATAAATAGGAGCCAATGGAGAGACTTTGCCCAGTTGTGGGAGAATGTATGCGAATTAAAAGAATATACTTACGCTATTTTTTAGTAGGTGGCAAACGAACAGACGGATCACCTGATGGTCTAATGGTAGGCTATACGAGATTTCATCCTTACTTCCGATATGCCAGATGTTGCTGACATTATACTTACTTACCTGATAATAATAGCACCGTTCATCATCCACAACCTTTTTCATTCTATGTATATCTTTATTTACGCTAAGATTACAACAAACTGGTTCAATCTTTGTCTGCGGGGAGCAAAATGGCTGGCTTTTATGACTTTCCCTTTAGGAGTTTACCCCGACGAAACCCCTATAAAAAGAAAGCTATGATTGTGCGAACGGCGCGGGTCAACTTACCAAATTGGTAATAGGTACCTACTTTAGTGAAGACATTTTCTAGAACATGCGTTTAGGCAATTAAATTTCATTTATATTTTGCCTATATTTTTGAAATTTCATACGAGGTAGAAAAAGCTGTATTTAATGTAAACCGACGTCTGCTAGAATATTATTTACCTACAATTCTGGATGGGACGTTAGTAACACGAAACATATTAATACCAACGAAATTAAATTCCCAAAAACGGCTTATTCCCGTCTGCGGTGGGATATGTTTAATTTAAAAATATTACTCCACTTTATGGGACCGAGCAGAATAGGTATGTACAAACTGAATTTTAGAAAAGGTAAGTATTAACAGTTTCATGTTGTCTCATTGAAAGTTGTAAGTCAATATAGCCTACTTATTACAAATCAGTGGACAATTAAAAGTAAAAAATTTAAATTAAGTAAAATTTATTGTTTTCTTTTCAAGATGTAATAGTAGGTACTTTACAATTATTTTGGCATTTCAGTTGTTTTAATCTGCTACTCAGCCCCCGGCCCTGTCATCGAACTAGGAATTTAATGAACCTGTGCCTCGAGTGACAGGGAACACGGTATCAGATCTAGATGTTTATTGATTAAGATGATTTGCACTCAATGCTTTTTTATAAAAGCACCAAAAGTAAGCTTTGATTAATGTTCGAAATAAATTAAAGATTTTTTATGGTATTCTATAAATTGGATTCTAGTAAGTATTCATTTTTTCATTGCTAAACAAATATTATTTCATACTGACAACTATACTTTGCTTCTCAACGATATTATGATTTGTTTGTTGTTTATACAACATAATGCTTCAGCCATGTTCATAAACTACCAACAATAGCTGCCTACTTCAGATCTGTTGGCAGTTCCACCGCCCCGGCGAGAAAGCGTTAGGCTAATAAATATTTTTTCGCCAAAAAACCTATTACAAACATTGAGCTCATGTCAATAAAAGAGATAGGTACTTAAATATTTCAAAAAATATCCCTCACTTCGTTTTGGGACTTAGTTTTGCTATTAGTTCCAATCCTTGGCAATAGATGGTCCTGAGTATCGAGTACATCGCGCAAGCGTTTCGTGTTGGATAATGCACAACTGATTAAGCTTCGGAGACCGAACGGTTAGCCACGAGTGAACTACGTGAGTGGACACGATTTCATAACGAAAAATGAGTTTTAGCCCAAAATTTTTACCTGAGGGTAAAAAAAAACCCGGAAATCGATCATACCTCTTGCGCTAATGGTTAATTTATAAGTGGAGACCGGGACTCGAAAAGAGAAGTATAGTATGGCCTCCGTCTAGATGGAGTGACGATCTGCGAATAGCCGTGGCTATAGACTGGATGCGTCTAGCTGAAGACAGGGTCAAATGGTGAACATTGGGGGAGAGGGAGAGAGCAGTGGATGACAGGCTGATGATGATGATCATGACCTGCGCAGGGCAACCGTCGCCTCAAAGAGCGATCCACAAGCTACTGTGACATCGATGCAGATATCGACGACTGTTCAACACCGGAGGGCCTAAAACGGTACAACCGATTTCGAGTTCCCCTCCCTTCAAATAACAACTGTGTCATCTTTGTTTGGATTACGACAGGTACAGTTAGTTTTAGTTAATCATGACATTTGCTACCTCGTTTCTAGTTTAAAGCACTTACTTACTTGTTTTTCCTGCGTCGCTGGAGGTGGAAAAACTGTTTTAAACTACTGTAAACCGTTTGTATTAGGTATTTCATTTTAGTAAATCATAATTATGTCAATATCCAATTCAGCTTATCATGTTTCACTTGAAATTGGATGAGTTGAAATATTTAATACCCTTTCACGTAAATAAACAAATTACGAGAAGCAATTATTGACCAATTGAAACTAATATTACTTACAATTAGGTCCAATGTGATCAATACTCTGATAATTATTGTACCAACTATTATATATCCACCATGTGACTAGCATAAATAAATGTTTTTTTTTTATTTCCTACGCACTACCACTATTGCTTGACATTGCTTAAATAATACCTAAGATAATTTAGATTTCATAATACTTACACTTTTTTAAATGTGAGGTAGACATCGTGAGGAAACCTGCACATTTCGGATATTATGTTGTTTAGAACTAATACCTAGGTCTAAATAACATCTACGGCAAGCAGCAGTGTTTAGGCAAATATAAAACATTGTAAGTAACTAAACAATTGTAATTACCCCAAACGAAAAAAAAAACCCTTAAAATGGGGCATCTAGAACCCCAAGCAAACCTTTACATGTACTAGGTTATCGTGGTCGTGGCAGGCAACCCAAATTGGTTTGTAACCCCCTTGTGTCGGTGTTCGGTGATACATAATTTCACGGGACCCTGTAGTGATGCGACTAAAGTTGACTTGATCAAGTTTATCAACACCTCATAGAAATTCTACGGGGTATTGTCTGAGGCATGTCATGGGCTTCGACGTTCGAGCTAGTAGTAGTAGGTTGTAGTTCGATCTTATAATAATAATTTATTTATTTCAGGCAACAAAAGTAAAGTTACAGGCCATTTTTTTGCATTTGCATATTCCTTGAGCATATAGCGAAAATATTTTAACATTACTGCTCTCCACATAATAAGCGTATTTTTTAAATTTCGTTATACCTACCTACTAAGTCTAGTACTTTAAAGTACTTAAGTATGTATGAATATGTAATAAAGTTTCTGCGGCTTTACCATTGCATTGGAATATTTTTTTTTTAAGAATATTATATTCAAAATTAAAATTAGGAAAATCTGTGAATTTCATTTGTTTTTTTATTGTTATAATGAGTGAATCTAATGAAGGAATTCGATATTTTTAAAAGTTACCACAAAAGGTAAAAATGCCATACAAGCCTCGAAAAATAATCGTAGACTTGAGCTAAAATTTAAAATGATTTTTATTTTCATAATGATCCTGGAGTTCATTAATTTTGGAACAATTTGATTTATACGTGCGGTACGTTTGAATTCGTAAATAGCCATTTAAAAAAATAATTCTAACTCAGTCTTTATGTTACTATGATCAATCATTTAAGGCCCGTGTAAACTTATTACAATACAATTTTTGTAATTTGATTATCTCTACTTTTTTAATGACTCAGCTCTAGGGTCTGTGGTAACGGTGATACCACTCGAGTCATTCAAGCTCTTCCACCTACCGTCCTAGTCTGCTGGCTAGGAATACGTAATTAGTCTAGAAATGCACCGACGATCTGAATATTAATGCCTCAGTTACAATTTTGGGATCCATTGAACATTGCATCTGGGCTCGCTGCATATAAATTTTGGGATTTTGAGCATTGCGTCGCTGTAAATTTACAGGACACTGCTCATTTCCATTGTAAAGCAAAATTTACTGTCCTGCTTATGTTAAGGTTTAATTTAACCTTTAACTGGTATAAAGAGTCGAAAATTAACCCAATGTCCCTACTAATGGAAAGCCTTTGTTGGTGGAAAAATCAGAGGATCAGAGTAAAAATATGATAAGAAACATTAAATAAAAAAAAATCTAAATTGGTCACTTCAGACAGTAATTACTAACTAATTAGTTTGAATGACGATTACTTGTTAAGATATAATACTATCTAATTATCTTTATTTTTTATGTAATAGGTGGCAGACGAGCAGACGGATCACCTAATGGTAAGCGATTGCCGAAATCGTCGGTCCTCTGGGGGGCCTCTCACGGCTGTGACTTCCTGTACGCGACCTGAGTACAGTGGTCACAGACATATCACCACACGAATATTGGTCCAGAGTGGGAGTTGATCCACTGTATCCTACTACTTTTATAAAGACGAAAGTTTGTAAGTATGGATGTATGGATGTTTGTTATAGACTACTGGCCCGTGTTAAAAAAAATATGGGTCATTTGAACCACCAGATGACCTTTGTAGAACGATATAAGAGCATAAAATAATAAGATTCAGCATTATGCCGTCACTTGTAAGCTGTCCAACTGAGGACCACAGAAAGAGAGGGGGTTGCAACCCTTGGTATTTTCCCTTTGTCGCATGATTTTTGTACGGCGTTGCGGAATAATGTATTAGAAGCAGTACTGAAATAGCATGAAACTGATGCCGTACAAAAATTGTGCGCCAAAAGTCGGATTTTCTTTTTGATTTTCCGACAATTTCCAGGGTGAATTTGATCATTTAATTTTGTACGGCATCAGTTTCATGCTATTTCAGTATTGCTTCTAATACATTATTCCGCAACGCCGTACAAAATCATGCGACAAGGGGAAAATACCAAGGGTTGCAACCCCCTATCTTTCTGTGGTCCTCAGTTGGACAGCTTACAAGTGACGGCATAATGCTGAATCTTATTATTTTATGCTCTTATATCGTTCTACATAGGTCATCTGGTGGTTCAAATGACCCATAATTTTTTTAACACGGGCCAGTAGTCTATTACTCTTTCACGTAAAAACTACTGAATGGATTTGAATGAAACTTTACCACAATATAGCTTATACATCAGAATAACATATAGGCTACAATTTATAAAAATATATTGTGTGGATTGTCCAAAATATGACGGTAAGTGTCAATAATTAACTCCACGCGCACGATGTCGCGGGCGGCCGCTAGTAAGTATTAAATTCCTGACGTTCTACCATTTGCACGGACACCAAGTCGGTGGACACCAAGGGTGGACAGTGAGATAAATGTTAATTCTTTGTAAATGTTGAGAAAGGTCGATGAGCGGTTTTTTTAACGTTGTCTCACTGTCCACAAGCAGTGGTGGATGATAAACTTTCTTGACTAGGGGAACGTGTAGACAGAAAGAGTAATTTATGTCATTTCACTTCCCAAGCTCAAAATGGAAACTTTAGCCATTACTATTATCTTCTGTGGGTTGTGGGATGGAATATAAAATTACTTTGCCTAGCTCCGGACTGAGTTAAGTCATAGAATAAAGATAGCCAGCATAAAGGCTTTGACAAGCGCTGAAACCTACGTGTGTCAAAATTTGGCACGTGCGCGTGTGGCTATATTCTACACATGCGTGTGCAACTGGTGATAAAAAATCAGCCTGTGTAATAAGACGTTACTCAAGACCAAGCAATTCTATCTCTATCGTGTCTATTTTCTAATAGGATTCTCGGACGGAACCATGCCAAAGATGACAACTGTACTCTTACAGCTGTCATCTTTAGCATGGTTCCGTCCGATATCAGTTATAGTCTGATTTTTAATTATGTGGAGTAAACTGACAGATATGTCAGGTTTCTACACATTTTGACATTTTGCATCTGCCAAATGAGTCACAATGTATGGGGATGACACATTGACATCTGACAGTTTACTCCACATGATTAGGTAAAAATCAGAGTTTAGATGGTGTGGCCTCATCGGTGATAGACTTAGTGGCTGAACTACAGAGTACATTGTATTTGGGCTGAACTACAGAGCTTTAACCACCGCAGACGTGTGACAAGCCTTCCGATTCTACCGGATTCATTAAGATGAGTGCGCGGAGTTTCTGCCTAATCTCCCAACCCATTCCTCTAGCCTATTTCATCACCGGACATAATGCGCGGCGAGGGTTTTCATCCATATCATGTTTTGGTGACTTACCTTTTATAAATATGTAATACTTCAATAAATAAATGTGCCAGACAATCACATCAATCAACCTGGTCTCAAACTAGGGCAACCCCTGTACTATGAATGAGTACCAGACCAGATGACGAATTAACTACACACACCACTCGAAACGATTCGTTTTCACATTATAATGCCGACAGCAAAGGATTGAGATTTCTGTTTTCTTTATGACTATAGTTTGATATTATTTAAGGTAACAGTACATAAGTAAACGTCTTCTAGCTAGGCAGACATCTAACACTGTATCTCGACTATACCTCATCGTCATTAGGTGAGAATTTATTTGGTCAAGCATAGTCAAGAAAACTAATTCCTACGAGTATATTAAACAATATCAAAACGTATACTGAGCTTACTAAGAAGCTACCTACTTAATGCAAGAACTATTTTGCTCCCTGGTTAAACAAATGACTATTTAAAGCCACTGCAAATAATAATAAAGTACATTACTCTTTGTTCGTAAGTAGGTACTTACATTGCTTCAAAATTCTTTTCTCCAACAACGCTCACTAAGTGATTTTAGATCGTCGAAAAGCGTGCAGTATGAATAATTCAACACATTTAGCCTGTAGTACTTACATTTAATTTAATTTTTTGCTTGCAGTGACAATCAAATAAGGCAAATAAATAGCCAATCATAAATCTTATTACGTTTTCTTTCAAAACATTATGGATTGTTTGATCATTCAACATCAGATATTGTAAACAAAATGGTTATGAATATAAATGGACTGTCAAGAAATAATGTTAACGAAAGGCCTTTCTATAAAGAAATAAAGCCGGGAGCGTTCAAAATATTGTGTAATAAAGTAGATCAAAAATGCAATAAAGTTAAAGGCTAGCTTTAACATTTGAAATATATTAGAAAAGAAAAATACCTACACTTTTGTATTTCGTACTTTGTACTTGTGTGTGTTTCGCCGAGTGAGTGAGGGTACCGGAGGCCCATCGGGGGGGAAGGGGATAAAAGGTTAGCAGCGCACTTGTTGCATGTGTTCATGGGCGGCGGCCTTTGAGTATATAGCCACTGGAGATGCCATACCGGGCGTTTCCCCTCCGGCAAAGTACATTGGTCAACTTTCGGAACTGGTCAACTAAGTTATACAAAACTACTTGGATGTCGCTACATCGCCATTTTGCATCGCTCCGTGTCGCGTGACGTTTCTCTTAAAAATGGTGAATTGTGCAGTATTTTCATGTAAAAGGCGATCTGACAGCTAAAATTCGCAACAAGATCGCGTTTCCTATCATAAGTAATGACTTTTATTAATTATTAAATGTGTATTAAACTATAAAATCTATTTTAATAAAAAACCGTTACGATACGTAAACGACAGAAAAATTTAATAATGATATCGTGGTATCGGTCCTAGTGATGGGACCAATTAAAATCAACTCGACATTTGAATGAAATTGAATGAATCATTCACTCACTGCAGTTAGTTTCAAAATCCGTTCTTTTCATTATATTTTGAATAAAATAGTATAGACGTATATTATAATATTAAAACATTGTAAAGTGAATTAGAGAAATTACTGTCCTTTCTTCTGGTCATACGATGTTGGAATTTATTCTAAAAATAAAAAGAATTGGTGGCTATAAAATATTTCGAGGTAAAAGGAATAAAATATGTAGTCCGGGAGTATCATGCATGATAACGGAGTAGATAGTAAACCATAATTGGAGCTCGCTAATTTTAATATAGAAAAGTATACGAATGTTCGTTTATTCCATATTTCAAAAAAATTAGACCCCCAGAAATATATTCGACACGTCTACAATAAACTTATTCATTTTGAAAATCAATATAAATGCGTAATAAGGATTTTTTGTAATATTTCAATAAATCATTCTAATTAAAAATATATTGTTTTCATTTACTCTCCCTTTGTTTGTCCAAATGTTTAACCCCAAACTAGCGCACATTTGTAATTTTTTACGTTTTAGTATGTATTGCACAACTTCACCATTTTTTAGGGTTCCGTAGTCTACTCGTAATGTCTGTCCGTCTGTCTGTCTGTCTGTCCTGGCTCGTTCTCCGCCGTTTCTGCACCGATTGCCACTGAAAATTGGTAAAGAGATGTATACTGATAATCCAAAAATTGGTTTTTAACATTATTGAAAAATAATTATTTTTCACCCCCCTTTCCATACAGCGAAAAGTTAATTCGAAAAATAAATTCGACTTACCCCATCGTCTGGTCGGTATCGTTAAAAAGGTATCTTTAAATACAACAAAAATTGCCTTGACATAATGTGGATCAAACCCCCCAGTTTCGAGATATATTAATACAAAGTTAAAATTAGAGCTTCCTCTCCCCCCCCCCCCAACTTTTGAAATACTATTAAAATAATTCTGAAAAAAATATGCTCTATACCTCCAAGTAAGTAGGTACTTACATTGCTTCAAAATTCTTTTCTCCAACAACGCTCACTAAGTGATTTTAGATCGTCGAAAAGCGTGCAGTATGAATAATTCAACACATTTAGTCTGTAGTACTTACATTTAATTTAATTTTTTGCCTGCAGTGACAATCAAATAAGGCAAATAAATAGCCAATCATAAATCTTATTACGTTTTCTTTCAAAACATTATGGATTGTTTGATCATTCAACATCAGATATTGTAAACAAAATGGTTATGAATATAAATGGACTGTCAAGAAATAATGTTAACGAAAGGCCTTTCTATAAAGAAATAAAGCCGGGAGCGTTCAAAATATTGTGTAATAAAGTAGAGCAAAAATGCAATAAAGTTAAAGGCTAGCTTTAACATTTGAAATATATTAGAAAAGAAAAATACCTAAGCTTTTGTATTTCGTACTTTATACTTAATTCTTACTGGCCGACTTCATAAGTTACACAGGTTTTTTATTGAAATATTTATTTGCTTGCTAAGTGTTACATAATATAAATATTAGGTGTTTTTTAAAATTTTCACGTTGCATTATGATAACCAACTTATCAAATATTGGAGTTTATCTATTTTATTGTTTCTTAAGTTACAGTACCGCAGAACTGACAAACCGTTAGAGCCATAAAAGTCCTTGAGTGGAGACCGCGACTCGGCAAACGTAGTGTTTGGACGCCCTGACTACAAGATGGGATTGACGAACAATTCGAATGGCTGGCTGGCTGTGAGCTGGGTGAGACGTGGCCCCCCCCCGCGAAATCGGGGTAGGCGGTGGCATGCCAGTTTGGGGTTGTGAACCTATGTCCCAGCAGTGGCCGAGCGTAGGTTGACTGATGATTGATCATGCTGATGAAGTTACAGTTACGACTTGAAGAGCGATGAAAGTTTGTATGGAAACATGTAAGGTTTTTTTGTATATTGTTCGTAGCGTGTCTAAGATACAGTTAATTATGCTCATGAAAGACACGTTATTTTAGAGGTAATGAAATGTTTTAGAGAAGAGATAGGTAAACTATAGAGATATCGTCCTCTGCGAAAAGTAGGGAATCTACGTCGTTCGGCTCTACATATTCGTTTAACTTACCCCACCATATATTTCTTAACTAGGAAGCAGCCGGAATGAATGAACGGAAAATACTAAACTGATTTTTTTACTGAGGTAGGTAAATCTGAATAAATCCCAACAAGATGAACATTCGAAATAGACAAAATCTAATTTTCCAGGTACTTTTACCTTGGTAAGTACCAATTTTGTCTAGCTCTAAATCCGCTCTGTGACCTATTAAGAAGGAGTGCGGGAGGGGCGAAACATTTTACTAATTTGCAAGTGTTTTTACTTACAAAGTAGCAAAATGTTTCGGGTATTTACGGGTATGCGTAATGCATTTTTACAGGGTGTCAAAAAAAGAAGGTTAGAACTGGTGGCTCCACAGTGCGCGAGCGAACCGAGCGCGCAAAGCGAGCAGTGGCCGGCGAGGCGCGCCAGAAAAACAAAGAGCTCATGACAAAAGATTTTAAACAAAGTGAGCTTAGGTTATGCTCTGTTACAACAAAGTTATGGCGCAAAAAACGGGTTTTTAATAATAACGTAGGCAATCTACGGGTTCAGTGCCTAGACACTGTATACAATGCCAGATTAAACAAGTTGCCGGTAACATAATTATAATACTTACCACACTTAGAACTGAAACTCAAAAAAGTGTAGACACTTGCAAAGTGGTAAAATGTGGCGGCCGAATATTCGGCGCTTCGGCCGACAACTTGCCGAACATTCGGTATTCGGCGAAATCACTATTCGTGGCAACTCTAGTGTCGACGATAATTCTATCACCAAGAATTATCGTCGACACTAGAGTTGCCTGCCTTGTTGAAACCGAGGGCCTCAGCCAGAAATGAATAAAACTAGCCTAAAGTTGCGTTTGGCGCTTACACAAAGAAAATTACATTACATTACATTGGATTAGTTACCAAACTAGTAAAATATGGATCATTGATATCCCGCCAAAACCATGTCCTTGGCAAGTCTCGATGGTTCAATAGGGAACGCGAATTAGGTACTTTATCACTGTGATTAATTACTGCCTCATGACATTGTTATGCATATGAGTCAGCGTTCCGTGCTTGCCATACTAAACGCAAAGACTCCTGGCAGACAGTACAGTATTTTATACGTTAACTGATTCGTTATTATAATGAATAATGGCTTGTTGATTTCTTTAAATCAAACGGCGGCAATAAAAGCGGCTTATTATTAATACTGTCCTCCTGACCGATATTTTTTCTATGGCGGCCACTCTCAACGATCGGACATCAACATAAGACATTTTTTTATGCGATAGGTAGCAGACAAGCAAGCGGATCACCTGATGGTAAGCAATTGCCGTCGCCCATGGACACCTGCAACACATCTGGAGTCCCGGGGATCAAACCCTGGACGCCAAGCGCAACCGCCACAGGTGAGACCCACTACCCACGCGGCGCCACCGAGACAATCAAGGTTTATTATTAAGTAGTATGATAAGAAATTAACTATGTAAATCAGTATTAAGTGGTAAGAAGCGTCCAAATATAAGTTGTCGTCCTAACTAAAACAATATGGACTGTCACAAAGCTGTCACAGTCATAATACTATACTAAGCCAAACGACAATCACATAGTACACTACATATGTATAAGAAAACGACTTCCACTTTCTTATAAATAATGTATTGTGACAAGGTCCTAAAGTGTATACATATTTTTGAACTCGACTGTACATAATATACATTACTTATCGAAGGCTAAATCGCTCTTGAAAGGAAGTATCTGTTATATTCGGGCCAAATCTGCCTCTTAAATAAATAATGCTATTGGCTTTGATTTCAATAATTTACTACTACGACATAAAAGAGCTTATCGGTACAGTGTAGTAGCAGCCACTGATGTTTTTGAGGTAGACACCGAGCAAGTTTGTTTCAAGTTGTAGTTCACCGCAGAGTTCTTAGGGTACTTACAAGTCACTCCAACCAATGTACCTATCTCCAGAATAACTTTACAACTGTTTGTCACTACATTACCTATACCTAGCAGTAGAATCAAATGCGTAATGATAGTTAAGGTGTGAAAGTCATCTTCTTATACTATTTATAAAGAGATAACTTCTATAGACAACGACAAGACTTATAGGTAAACCGAAAACACGTAACGCTTGCGCGATGTAATTAGACACAGCGCCATCTATTGGTTCACTTCGGAATTCCGGTCCCGAAGCGAAGTGAGGGCGGGCCACTAGTAACTTATAAAGTTGGGAGCATATGTGTCATATAATTATCAAGGGCGCCCAAGAACCCTTGACCGTGAAAGTGATCTACACAAAAGTTTTTTTTGTAGATCAAAGTTCCAAATAGTATTGTAACTTTCGTTCTTGTGTAGTTCGTGAGTGAGTACCTAGTTCAATTGTAGCAGTTCACTAAACTAGTTCTTGTCACTCACTCTTTCTTGTCCAATGTAGGTAAGTAGTTAATTTAGTTCATTTGATGTTTAAGTGATATGAACGAGCTAAAACGAGAAAAATATAGTTTAAATAAAGTCTACAATAAGCAAATAGAGTACAAATTAGATAGAGCCAGTTGCTTATTGCTGTCCACAAACTAGTTATCGTGCATCACTCACCCAGTTCTATTGAACTGGTTCAAAAATATCAGTAGCTCTCGAATGTCAAATCGACTTTCCAAATCAGCGGTAGCTTACATAATATTTGACATTCATAAATGTTCTGAGATGTGTGGACTTAAACTGAATAAAGATTTCTATTTCTAAAAAGTTCAAGTGGACCACATGAACTACTGAACTTAATAAGTGATTCTTTTCATTTAAAATTTTCATATCACTCTTTTAATTTGAATGAACTGGTTCGCGCAAGTGTCAGTAGGACAATCGACGTAGGTCTATCTGTGAGCGATGGCCGCCAAAGCCAGACCCAGCCGGGTGAACCATCAATCTTATTGCGGTTGCGGGAGACATGTTGTGTTGCCTCAACAATAGACAAATCAATCGTAGACTCGCGACAGACTTGAACAAATAGAGAGTAACGTAGGCGAACTTACTATAATCGTCCTTTTGTTAAATAAATTTCAACTATATTTACAATCGAATACAGTTCAATGTCATTTGATCGCAACGGATTGATCTTCGGGGTATATGGATGCTACCCAAACTGAGAAGTTAATTTATATTTGTTGAGTACTTATTGGCAATTAGTGGTAGGAATCGCGATATAGTATAACCCACTCAGGGATTTTAAGTATCTAAGTAGATGGAAGTGGGCATTATTTCAAAAGACAGATTGCCAGTCATGTTCTAATTTTGTTAGCGTTATCCGATTTTAGTCAGAAAACATCCAGTGTTTTATCATTGTCATGGCAATATGAAATTTAAAAAAAACTTAATGGCGGTTTCTGTCATCTAAGGGCTCAAGTAGCATAGTTTTAACCCAATCACTTACATGAAAAGAATACTTGCTTTAACTAGATTTAATTTAAATGTATTAAAGATAAATTTATTCCAGGCGGTTTTTATTGCGTCATAAGGTATTAAGAAAATTTATTTTATAGCTAATTGAAAGCGACTACTAAGAAAGAATAAAAGTTTCTGAAGGCCTAAATATCTGATTTAACAACATTGGAGTACTTTCACAAAATTAAAAAGTGGTTTAGTTGAAACGCCGAGAGTTTTATATTTTCATCTGAAATTTTTCAAGTTTTTTGTTACTAAACATTTAATTAGGTTAGTTATTAACCAGACCAATTGAAGAAGAAAAAACCTTAATATTCTTTTAGTATTAAATACTTATCAATTATAAAACTAAACTATACAATATTATAACATCTACCAACCATTCTGAACAACATTAATTGTTTTGTGACTTGAAAAAATTCTATCTATCTATCTAACGTAACACATATGCACAATCGTTATGTATTGTCATAACTTATCCCTGTTAAATGTTCGCAAATAAACTTTGTAATCAAACTTCAAATTAAACGGATGGGGCAAACACAATAGATTTAAACATTAATGTTAATACTGATTGCGTCCGCGGGCGACCAAACGCGCTATATCCATAACGCGATCCATAATACATACAGGGTGTATCTGTGAACATTTACATCCCTTTAACCACATGTTCTGTCAACAATTCTGAACAATAGTTTGTTTAAAAAATTTCGAAATACATTGAATAATTGTTCGCTTTTCGTTACAAATGACCTGGAAATTGTATGGAAAGTTAAAAAAAAATATGCGAATTTTCATAAGTCATTGAAGAATATTGTTGTTCAGAATGATTGGTCAAACACGTGGTTAAATTGATGTAAATGTTCACAGATACACCCTGTATGTATAGCGTTATTTACTTTATGATCCCATTTGTACGATACGTTTTAGAAGCAATTACTAACACTAATATTGTCGGATAACTGTTTGCAAACAATGAAGTGTTTCTCATTCCGTTCATTAACCGCGGGAGAGCCGCGCTTCGGCATGAATGGGTCGCCTCGAATAGGATTTAAGGTTTTAGTTTTCAATTAGTAAATAACTGTTATTTGAACTAATCATACAAATAATATAGATAACACACAATTAATATATCTACCTGTCTTTGACATAGCATTACTATACATATCCTAATTTCATTTTAATCATCATCATTTCAGCCAATAGACTGCTGGACGTAAGTATCCTTTAAAATTAAGAAAATAGGATATTGTTCCTATTTAAACGGCAGCTAGCTTAACGTAGCCTAAGTCCCCCTTCACGCGAACGGCAAGTCGCGGGCAAAAGCTAGTGGTTATAATAATAGTAAAAAACACTGTTTACTGGCAAGTCAGTGTTTTATTTCACCGTGTTATGGGTTTATTGATAAGGTTAGAATGCTCAGTTTACTTAACGTCATTTCACATATACCTGGTATGGTTTTTTACATGGACACCTAATAATTTTTATGTTAAGTTCAAATAACAGTTATTAGAAAGAAATAGAAATATTCTTTATTCAATTTATGAATGTCAAATATTATGTAAGCTACCCCTGATTTGGAAAGTCGATAATTATAAAGTATCAAACTGTCCTACTGGATGATAAAAGCCTCCATCTCAAATCAAGTCACCGCTTACTAAGACCACGCTTGCCTAATGCGGATTGGTGATCAAAAACCCGAGCTATGTTTGAAAAATTCGAAACAATAGTTTTGATCGACCCGGGAATCGAACCCAGGACCCCGAGATCACGGCCCGGTATTTGAACCACTAGGCCAACGAGGCGGCAATGTATAAACTGAATGCTACATTATTTGCTAAGAATAATAATTATTCTAAGATTATTTGAGTTTCAGAATTGTATTGCTTGTGTATACTCTGATTCATAATCATGTAAAGTAAACTGACAGATGTCAATGTGTCATCCCCATACATTATCACTCAATTTGACACATGCAAAATGTCAAAATGCATAGAAACTTGTCATTTTCATCTGTCAGTTTACTTTACAAGATTATGAATCAGAGTATTGGTACTTGCTTTGTATCTTTATACTTTCAACGCGAACCGTTTTATAGCCGCCAAAACGAGTCATATCACACGTGTAGGTATACTCGTATGATGAGTAATCTTTACGAGTGTCCCTTTTAACTCTAAAAACAAACATTACATCCTGATGTTCTATTTCCGAATGTAAAATGTTACAGTCGCAATCGCAACGCTAAATTGAAAGTAAACATGACCTTCCATAATATTTGCAAAAGTAATCCAGTGTTGTTGGAAAGAACACGTGTGTCGATATAACGATTATTTTGCGATTCATCAAATCCAAGGGCTTTGTTAAAATAATAAAGTCAAGGTTTTGAAGATTATATCTTAGCATAAATGGATTTTGTTTGTACGTTTCACAGGTTTCTGTATCGGTAATAACTTTTAAACTAGACGTATTGTTTTTCTCTCGCTCTTGCTATCATGAAATTTTATGACCAAACATGACCGTGTGTGTCTTTGTTTGTGTGTGCACACACGTAAAGACACACACGGTCATACACACACACATACACACGTACAAACACATTCATACAAACGATCGTCCACAGTAATAATTAAGATAATAATAAAGATTTTATATATTTTTTAATTTGATAAATGAGGTAGCACTCTTGTTTGCAGTGTGATGCATATTTGACTCTATTATTCATGGCTTACGAAGGCATTTTCTTTTTATGCGACTTTTATGGCGCGATTAGGTAATGATTTACCTATTCGCGGACGGTTGATTCAAAAAATTCCCATAAATAATAGCGATGGAAGCATATACAAGCTTTGATCGGCGGCGTTGCTTCATGACGCGCCTTGGCAAGGCATCTCTTGCGAGGCTGCTCATTAAAATATTGCATCATTATATCAAAAGATGTGAGGCAAAGAACCGACCGCATTGGCGTGGCGGTACAAAGATCTTTTTAACACTAGGCAGCTTGACGGTGCAATTCAGGTGGCTTATATCAAGTCCCGTAACGAAAGAAAATATACCTGTCACTCACATAAAAATATACCTACACAAAAGAGATGCATGCACGTGTGAATGGAGCGGGGTTGTAATGTAATGATCAGCTTAAAATACAGGGTACCTATATAATATTTATGTACCTACGTCTTCTATTTTTTTTTTTTTATGTGATAGGTAGCAGGCGAGCAGGCGGATCACCTGATGGTAAGCAATTGCCGCCGCCCATGGACACTTGCAACACCAGTGGAGTACAAGTGCGCTGCCAACCTTTTATCCCCTTCCCCCCGAGTGGGCCTCCGGTACCCTCACTCACTCGGCGAAACACAGCACAGGGGCTGCTTCACGCCGGTTTTCTGTGAGGCAGTGGTATCACTCCGGTCGAGCCGGCCCATTCATGCCGAAGCGTGGCTCTCCCACAGTAAAAAATGGTCTATCAACCATTTGTTCTATGACTTTTGGCAATCCACCTTGTACAACTTTTCATACAAAGTCCATTTCATTTTGTATGGGAAGTCAAAAAAACTTTCGATGAATTTTCAAAAGTCGTTCAAACAACTGGTTATGTGGTTATGTGATGTGTGGTAGAGAAGGTCACCGTGGTTGAAGAGATGTAAATGTTCACAGATACACTGTATTTGTCTAATTTATTCATAGTTAGATAAATACAGGGTGTATCTTTTTTTATGTGATATAGAAGAGCAGGCGGATCACCTGATGGTAAGCAATTGCCGCCGCCTATGAACACATGCAACAAGTACGCTGCTAACCTTTTATCCCCTTCCCCCCGATGGGCCTCCGGTACCCTCACTCACTCGGCGAAACACAGCACATGAGCTGCTTCACGCCGGTTTTCTGTGAGGCAGTGGTATCACTCCGGTCGAGCCGGCCCATTCATGCCGAAGCATGGCTCTCCCACAATAAAATCTGTGAACAGTACCTAAGTGGTGATATGATTTTTGATGATTAATCTCCCGGAATGCCTTGGTTATTTTGATTTTATTACATTAGAGCAATACTGAGCCTACAAATGTACTGACAGTAAAATTTTCATTTTTCACATTCAGAGCAGATACAAAATGTTTTTTAGGAAATCTACTATTCATAGAGATTCATTTTATTGGATCTGTGCGAGTAAATTAACTGTAGATATATGAATATTTTTATTTCCCTGGAATGTCTGCCCTTTTTTGCTCATCGGGGATTTTAATCGTCACAAAATATTTTCAGTATAACGTAGGTACAATGAATTTTATAAAAATGTAATATCCCACCCTCTCGGCTTCGGCAGCCGATCTTAACGATGAGACACGTTCGCAGATTATATTATGGTGCTCAAATGTATACATACACACATGTGTATTCGCTCTTTATTCCCTTATTTACCTTAATATTTCGATGGGACACCAGTGTGACACGGTTGGAGAGGGATCGGGCGCAGAAGCAACGTCGGAGTACGGGACTTCTAGACTTCTAGCGCGAAGTCTGGAAGTTGTCGGCTGGAATTTTTCGACAGTAAAACAATCTCAATTTTTTTGGCCCGACCTGATGATTGAAGCCTTTAAAGTGCGAACCACCGTCCAATGCGCCACCGAGACAGTCAAGAAAGCTAAAATGTACTACTTACTTACCTACATTAGACAAGAATAAGTTTAATTGGTGGTTTGATTCTTGTATGAATAATCGTATATTATTCCCAATTCAGGCACCTAACTTAAAATCACTACCAAAGTATAGGTACAAAATATTAAGTTTTTGAAATTAATAAAAATAAATGTTTTGACGTATTTAGGTGGCCATCAGGCGAGACGTGATTCAATGCAAACGAAATATCTGAGTGAAAAATACTTAATTCCATGCGGAAGTTAAACCTTAAATTAAATGCCTAATATTACTTTATCCGATACCATCGACAAATCGGCGATTGTAATCAAATACAATCCACCCAAAATGCCAGCAATGATCTAAATTGCCCAACGATTTGTTTCATGTGGACATTTATCTCTCGATGCGACCAATGAATTTAGATCAGGATACATTCATGGATATTAGACTTGAGTTTCATTTAAAACCGTAATTGAATCGAAGACTCATTAGAAATCTTTGCAAAATTTGAAACTTCAGAAAATCTAATTATTTCCTTAATTGCATTTTGTTTTTTTTAATGAGAAATTTTATTAGGTACCTATTTATTTTGGATTTGATCAAAGGCGGGTTTTGCTGGTGTAAAGTAGGTTGGTGAAGTTTCTTTACTGTACCAATGGTGGATTCGTCATGAGTCACAAATCTTTACCATTTTTAAAGAGATAACTTCTATCGGCCTCTATAAGGCTTATATGTAACCCAAAAGTCAAAACACATGCGCGATGTAATCAACACCCAGCGCCATCTATTAGCATAATTAAGCTATGTCTTGAAGAGAGGGCGCGGCCAATTATTGTAAAAACCATTTTAATTTTTTTTACTTTTCACAACACCTACTACAAGGCAATATCATCAATTGTAATATCTATTTGCTTATATTAACTTAGAGGTACCTAGTAATGGTCTTATTAAGAGTGGGTGAAATATCTACATGGTACTTAATGTATATTGCGGTGTCTACAAATGTATATTGTGTGTGAGAACTAAACCCTACGTGTTTAGTTCAGCTCGGGCTTATGTACTTAATTAATTGTTCAATATTGCTATTTAGGAAAGGGTGTGTTTGTATTACCTATATACTGTACAAATATGTAGGTATTAGGTATTTGTATTAGTATATGAAGAATAAGACCATATTAAAATTAGGCCTGATTTCTTTCTCCAAAAGGTGGACAGACGATCTGGTGAAGGTCGCGGGAAGGCTTTGGATGCGGGCGGCACAGGACAGATTCATTTAGTAACGTTTCGTCATACGTTATAAAAAAATAAATGAATTGATTTAGGCTATATAAAAAGTAAAATATTATATTTAAGGTCCAAATATTTTGAAAGTAGTTGCTTAAATTTCTAGTTACCTATTAAAATCCAAAAAATATGTGACTATTTTATCGATTATAACTTTAACGTAAAAAAAGCTGAGTGAGAGAGAGAGAAAGGGCAGTTAATTTATAGAAAATGTAGTTAGTCCTCAAACCAACGTTAAACTTTGTTTTATAATCATGTTTATCTATTGCATGAGTTATTTATTTAGGTACAACTACAGAATACAATTCAATATGTATTAAATTAAATTACAAGCTTAGCATCGTGTCAAAACTGTATCCCTATTCCTCTTATTAAAGTCAGAACTTATTTTAATAATAATAATATTTTTTTCACTACATCACATACATTGATCTGACTCTGAGATAGGTAGCTGAAGCACCTGTGCTACAGATATCAGAACCAACAGTGGGATTACAAATATATACATATAATACTTTTCTTTTGTAAATACATACTTATAATACATAGAAAACACCCAGACCAATACAAACAGACATGTTCATGCACACAAATGTTTGTACTGTGCGGGCAACGGTGTGATCGAACCCGCAACCCTTGGCCCAGACGCAGCATTCACTACCACTGAACCAACCGGGTCGAAATTTTAAACCACGTTTTGTAATAATATGTAGCTAAGTCAAATTTGCGGGTGTCCATGGGCGGCGGTAATCACTTACCATCAGGTGAACCGTCTGTTCGTCTGCCCCCTATCTCATAAAAAAAACAACAGACAATATTTGATCTATATATCCGAATCAAATTGTTCGAAGTGCTTCAATGATATAGTGGACCATTTCCGTATAAGGTATCTACTAAATTCATATTTTATGCGTGGATTTGACGCTTTAAGGAAATCTCAAGATTTATTAGATACGAGTACAACTGGGGTCGTGACTATAAATCATACATCCCCATTATAGGTACGTGATTGTTCTATATGAAGGAGTATGAGGACGGCGTTTTTTACGGCGACACTGAACACGCACTGTAGATAACCAAAAAGGAGATTGTAGCCTTCTTTGAAAATTATTGAATGTGTGCTAAGTGCAAACGTATACTGTATGCGCTTGAATTTCTCCTTAACGCGTTATTGTCACCTACTCGTCATCAGTAGGTACCCAAAAAATACGCGACGTTTGCATAAATTGGACCTAAGAAACCTTAAAATCTGAAATTAAGGTTTCTTTTGTCCTATTGCAATTAAATTAAATTGAGACAACATCACAGTTTTAGATGGCTCATTTTTTATTGACTGTTACATTAGAATGAAATATTTTAGTTAATTATTACTGCAGTGCCTACGTAATGAAAACCTTCGTACCCAAGCGAAAATCACCTTTATAACGTACCGCTGAAGCCACAGTTCAAATTCAATAATATTAAAATAGGCTATATTAGGCTCTGACATGTATTGTACTCAACTCAAAAAGGTTTTGTTTCTAAAAATAAAGATTTCTAATTAGGTATAAGAGTTTGCTTCGGGCGATTTTAATTAGCTTCTATCTTTAGCACAATATAAATATTCTAACAATATTGTGCATCATACATGTGCTTAAAGGTACCTACTTATAAGACAATGGTTTCTCAAAGTGTTTTGTTTAGGAATAAATGCTAGCATTGAATAAAGGAGACCACGCGGTAAGTACTAAACGAGGCGTAATATTGTCGACTAGCACTATTAGTCTTTTGATTTCTTACTGTGATTTTAAGACATTAGGAAGAATAACATTATGAGAAAAAAGAGCATTTACTTACTATTTTTGAAATTAAAAGCAGAAAACCCTGTTTAAAATATGACAAGAAGCAGCACTACAGTCTGCCACTTCTAAAGTATGTAGAGGTACATTAATCAAAGCCGATTACACAAAATTAGAATTATTCATTAGCTAATACTCGCGAGCTTGCTGAGTATATTTATCTTCAATCAAATTATATTTAGACGACTTTATACCAACCTGGGCCCAAAGTATGCAGCTGGAATGGTTATCAGATTCAACTAAAGTAACAGGTACATTACTTTGATAGATATTATTACGCATAGACAGTGATTAAACACAGTTGTTTACACATTTTTTTTATCCCCAGATGTGTTATTTTTTATATTGTTGATAGGCTAACGCTTGTTAACAATCGCCTTTGCTGGTGGAGAATAAATGTTACGCTTTTGCTTAGAAAATACCATAATATACAGAATGTAATGATCAGGGAACAAATATTTATTTTGACCAAGAATTCCAATAGGTATATAGCTGCCCGCAATAAAAATGGTAAAGCGAGTTTGTCCTTTTGTAGTGTGGGGCAGGCAGGGTCTCCACCAAATATACTAACCAGCTAAACAACCTTATGGTGGATCTAGGTATGTTAGAGCTAAGCACAAGCCAAGCAAGTGTGGACATTAATTACCTACGTTATGAATCACTTTATCGCAATCCCTTTGTGTTCGTCAAGAACCCATAATGGGTGGAGCACAGTAGAGCCCGAGAAAACGCTCGTTCGTCGCTTGTAAATTGGTCTACACTAAGTCCACGAGTTTTGTCTCGCCGCGTACTCTACTCATCTAGCGCAGACTTGTCTTACGTTATTATACTCTCCGAGATTTTTAAGGTTCCGAGTATTTTATTCGGAGAAATAAAAAAAAAGTATTAATTAAAAACACACGTTACTTAACTGTAAGAAAAGTTCTTTGACTCCCACACTAAGCCTGTCTCGTGGGTGTCAAATCCTATCGATTTCCGCTATGGCTAATTTTACTGTCTAAGTTAGGACTAAAGTGACGAATTGAATGTAAACTTCAAAAATCTAAATTTAATCTACATATATACTAATAATAATACTAAAATTTAAGTAATTTAAGTTTAAGGTAGTGTGTGTATGCGTGTGTGTGTAGGTAGGTATGTGTCTGGCTTGTAAATTGGTCTACACTATACGAATTTCGTCTCGCCCCGTACTCCACTCGTCTAACGTAGACTTGCCTTACGATAATAAAACAGTGAACGTAAAAAGAAGCTGTGTGCACAAGGTACGCTGTGCGATTACTCGCCGTACAAAAAATCCGAGACATAACAAAAGTGGAATAATTCTTTTTATTGGGTCTCAGCGTGGGGCATGTTGGCAAATTACATTTTTTACGACCTACGCTACCGACCCGGGTTATTGTTTTAACAGGGCGCATACCAAATCGTCCATGATATTTGTACGAAAAATAAGAATTTAATCGAGTTAAAAACGGTCCATATCATTAAATTACCAAGCGGCGAAGCTCTCTGAATAACTCACATTAACACTTTCCTGAGTAGGCTCGGATACCTCGGATGTTAGGGTTTTTTTTTTAAGTTACAGCTAGTAACGTAATATAGTAGAGGAAAAGTTTTCCTTCCAACGCACATATTTAGAAATATTATGAGCGAATCTCAAATATAAAAATTATGATCCCTTCTTTATCCTCTGGCGTTACTTCCAAAAGG
This sequence comes from Cnaphalocrocis medinalis, assembly GCA_014851415.1. Classification (NCBI taxonomy): domain Eukaryota; kingdom Metazoa; phylum Arthropoda; class Insecta; order Lepidoptera; family Crambidae; genus Cnaphalocrocis; species Cnaphalocrocis medinalis. The sequence continues at coordinate 7,291,636 of CM026284.1, forward strand.
CTCAAAATTGTCTGTAATTTATTTATATCTTCGTGTTATATTAGATCCTACTCGTATTTGTAGGTAAGTTTTTGCTCTTATTTTCCCTTTGATTCCATTGATTTATTGTTGAATGATTCCAACATAGGTACACGTTTTATGAGAGGTGACTTTAAATTTTATAGTTACGATATTTCAGCTAGAGCCACTGCATTTACGAGTAAGTGTCATCATAAAACCCGGCTTTCCGAGCTAAAACCTCTGATAATTCATACAGCTTGTTAAAACTTATTAGCAACCATTTTGTACCAGTGAATGCAATTCTGAGCGTCACCGAGCGTACCTTCGATCATAATTATATTTCTCTAATATACAAAATTCCATACTGAAACTGTTTGAAAAAGTAATGCCAGTAGCGCTATCATTAGTAGATCTACCTAATGGATACAATACTTAGAGAAAGTATCCAATAGAGTGGCTAAGCGCGTATCACCCGTAAGGGACAGATATCTATATAACCCGGCCAAATGAAAAATAACTACAAAATGGCGGATCGATGTGACTGAAGATTACTTCAGTACGGTAGAAAATGAGTTGACTCCCTTACTCGTTTATCGCCTCTACTGTCAATAATACATTAAATAAATTTGCGCCAGACAATCACACGTTATTCTAGGATTCAAACTGGGTACTTCAGACATCTTGGACCGAAGCGTACACCACTAGGCTGTCCGGTTATAGACAATCACACCAATCAACCTGGTCTCAAAATAGGGCAACCCCTGTACTATGAGTATCAGATGACGATAATTAACTGGGGGCGTCAACGTCGTCAACCCAGAACACCCAGACCCAAGAAAACTTGGAAAATGTAGTTTTCTAAATAGACTTGACCGGGAATCGAACCCGGGACTTTTCGCGCGGGCGAACACCCTTAGCAACTGCGCCATGTGGCCGTCAAATTGAAAGAATACCTCATGTGCGACAGTCTGGAAAAAAAGGGAAAACGTACATTCAGCTATCAAAAGAGGGTTTTTCGAGAATCAACGGCCGGACCAGCCCTTTTCTATTGTTTGTGTTGTATATGTTATTACTATTTTTGAAAGAATATTGTTTTGTTTTGTTTATTATTTATGCTTTCCATGTTTGTAAATGTGTCCCAGAAAAACATATCTTGAATTGAGAAAAATATATTTTATTGGCAACAAGCATACAATCTATGCTCAACAGGGCTTTCTAACATACTTAGTTTTCAAAAATAAACTGTAGCGCTACCATGAGTTGGCATCGAAAAGTAACGTACTTAACGTTACTACAGTCGATAGATTGGGCGTCCAATAGATTTCGATTGAACATGTAAACCTCGCTAGCGTTAGCTCGATAGCGAGTGCGTTATTGTTTACGCAGAAAGCTATCGAAAACTATCGCTTTGTCTCTTTCATTGTGATGCATTTGAAAGAGACAGAGCAATAGTTTACGTTATGTCAGTATTCAATGTCAACTCGTAGCGCTACGTAAACGCTATTCGCTAGCGAATACGTTTCAATTTGACAACTCGATACTACAGATTTTAGTTTCTCAAGTGACCGCTAGAGGCGCTGTACACTTTTTCATACATTTTTTTTACGCAGACGTTAGCGAGTTCTGTCACTGTAAACTCATGGTAGCGCCACTGAGCTCATACCTACTTTTTATAAAGGCCGTGATGTAGGACACCCATTTCTAAATTTGGCCTCCATATTACATCCCGCGATGTTACCTAATGTATGCAGCTACACTTGAAAAGTCGATGAATATCCGAACTTGCTTGCAACTTGCAACGGCTGGCGTGAAAATGGATATCGGTAAGAAGAGCTAAAGGTTAATTAAATTTCCCGAGATATATGAGCATCCCACACAAACTTAAATAGCTTGTTACCAAGTCAGCGCGATTAAACTTTAAGACAAACTGCCGCCTTAACAGCAAACAACACTGGCTTTATGAACAAACTAGAAAAACTTAAGTTAGAGCGTTTAAGTGAATCCTCGCTTTAGAAACTTTATAGTTTATTTTCAAGAAGTACTTATATGCACGCGTGAAAGAAGGCAAACTTTATTAAAGTTACGTACTAAGTAGGTATTTAATAGTTGCTTTATTCGATTTTTTGTGTTAGGTGGCAGACGAGCAGACGGATCAGCTGATGATAAGCAAATGCCGCCGCCTATAGACACCTGCAACTTCAATAGAGTCACAAGTGCGCTGCCAAACTTTAGATCCCTTTCCTTCACTCGACGAAACACAGTGCAGGCCCTGCTTCACGCTGGTCTTATGCAAGGTCGTGGACTCGTGGTATCACTCCGGTCGAGCCGGTACATTCATTCAAAGCGTGGCTCTTCCACTGTTAATGCAAAGTGGGAACATATCCTGCAGATGTCAAATTAATATAGGCATGAGCTCTGATAATATAGGGTACATGATATTTTTGAATTCTTTGAAATCAAATAATGATGAGGCGTCCTTCATAACCCGTCATAAAATAATACTACTTTCGTAAGCTAAAAAAATATCCTTTGTACCGCGTTCATAAATCAGGTGGAATAAAAGGTATTTTTTTAGCTCTGACTCGTGATTTTGTGAGGCTGAAAATACAACTTTGTAGGTAGGTATTTTGCCTGTTCATTCATATCAAGAATCATTGTAATTGTATTATTATACTGTTCTGTTATTTTCCTTTTCTTATCTATACTTATAATAAATCTGTAGAGAGGTCAAACCTGTAGGTACGGTCAAAGAACGAAATGGTGGTTTGTCAGGTTTTCGTTTGATAATATGCTATGACCGCTGCTTACCGTTTGTGAACCTGTTTTATTATTTCATACGACCAGTAACTGTTACGTTTTCTAATATTAATAAGATAAGAGACCACATTGATTTAAAGACGCTTGCATCCGATGTCTTTGATATAAAAAGCCGGCTTTTAAAGCCAGGATCGTAAACCAAAATAACAAGCGTGCTCCTATCTACCGAATGTCAATGTACACAATTTACAGTCCCTCCTAAAAAGAGTTTTGACAACGTGGAAACATGGAAATCTGAAATTGAAATCTGCGCATTTGTCACACAAGAAACATACTTGTACATTGGTATTGCTGCCCTATCTAATTTTATTAAAAGGGAAGTTTTTACTTTAACTATAATGATGATATTTAATGGTGGGATCAAATCTGTCTGTGTATTTTTCTATACGAAATACTGTTGTGAAGGACGATGATAGGTTTACTAAGTAGACTTTTCTCATCATGCGCCCTAACCCTCATATTGTCTACCTTCAGCTTTACTTTGATTCCAACTACTGAATCTTTCCTTATATTTCTGCGCTGAATATTTATTAAGAAAAAAGATAATAACAAAAATGTAGCGAAGATAAAGCGATTTTAGCACCTCCATTAAAATAGTACCAGAAGATTTTTCATTTCACACCCGTTTTAATTTGCATTAATATGACCTACATTTACATAGAGCGCTCGGTAGCGCTCACTCAATAGCTTTCGTATTCAATATTCTTCATTAGGACTTTCCTCCAGGGACGTGCTAGGCAGTTGAATAGCGATCGACGTCAAAGAAAAGCTAGGAAACTATGTGACTCTTATTATCACACCGATTCTAAATGGACATATTGAAAAAAAGATTTAGCATTTTATGTCGTTTAAACCAAGTACATTGCCATCGTTAATGGGTTCTGGCGACAGATTGGTGCAATGGTGTCATGGAGCACCTGGTTTTTTACTTTGTGTACCCTTCAACGGCCAAGTCACACAACATTAACTATAATAAAAAAGAAATCGCAGCAAGGAACCTTAGACTTGGCACGACTTTGTCTAGATTTAATTACTTTTAAGAGATAAACAAGCAGCTCCATCGAGACTTGGCTAGTTTTTTACAGAATTTTTTGTTTCTTTCCTTTGCCCTCCACATAAAATACACTATTGAACCAACTTGCTAAAGCGGAAACACGATATTGCGCTAATTCATTCAAACTTATATAAATTTAAATAATATAGGTGTAAATCTACTTTACCCTTCTGATGCGAAAAAGGGGCATAAGATACACACTTATCAAATGAAAAACAAACAAAGGTGATGTGATGTAGGTATTTAAAAAAAAATTAAATTTAACATCAAAACAATAAATAATAATAATAAATTATAATTACCAAATTTTATATTGCAAAATAATTATTAGATTGATTCTTTCCCCAGGTAAGAGTATAGCTCATCACACATCGGAATAGCAGCCTTACCATCCAAATGACTGCGAAGCGTGAATAACTACGATCTGTGACGTCATTTGTATGCAATGAGTGGAGGAGTTACCACTAGTTAGTATTCAGAATATGGCCCGGAGTTTAAAGCCAACTCGGCTTGCTAGAGATTTATAATATGCTTTTTACTGTAAGTGGGTCCATTAGATATGCTGCCACATTCGTAGCTACTAGCTCTACCCTGGTAAGTGGATACGGTACCAAACCGATAGGTTTTAAATATTAATGTTCTATAGGCTGCGCAGTGCACACGTGAAAAAGAAAATTCTAAGGTGTGTGAGAAGCATCCAGATTTGCTGTGGTATCCCACAGCCTCCACGAGTTTTGTAGGCGTGTACCCTTACGGTGAGGATATTGAAAGGCTGGTAATAGTTCTGATGCATCTACTAGAACTGTCATGATTCATTTATTATTTATGTATTTAAAGCGTCACTCAAGGTCCAGCCTGAAAACCAGCGCTGCAGCAGCTGCCCGCGGTGGCTGCAGCATCATGCTGAGGCTGAACCTTGTTGGCCGCAACTACTATGTTTGTTTTTGTTGTCTCTTTGTCTATGTGTAAATGTGTTGTAGTCAATTTTTTTTCTTACTCTTCTTACATGAAATAAATGTTTTATTGGACAAAGTAAGAAAGCACAAAAGAAAAAACAGTAACTATAATCTAAAGCTAAAATAAACTACCTACCAAAAAAAAGAAAAAGGTTACTCTTCTTACTCTTATCTTAATGTTGCGAATGTCAGCCGGCAGAAGCTTCATAGTAATTAGGTACCAGACTCAACAAATCCTGGATCATGGTCCAAGCGTACCCATGGGTACCGCTGGAGAGATGATTTATAATTATGTACTCACGCCAAAGTTCTTGGTAGACTACTTTTCGACTTTAATACATCGGAATAAGGTTTAAGAGTGTTATACCGGGAACTTTGTCGAGTGTGCTTAAGTTTCACAATTCAAAGAAATTCAGTTCCCGAAAATGTTTTAAAATAATAAGAAACAATTTATTTTATTGAAAACCAGCTCAATTTATATTATTTTCTCCAATGTCGCGACAGATTACAAACTCAATTTATAGTCTAAGATCCGAACTTAAGTCGACCTTCACCGAGCTGATAATTGAATGAAATATCCTTTATGACAAATTTTATATACTAGAAAATATATTAAAAATAGGTTTGCTAAAAAAATCCTGGACAGACTATTTTTTTTTTTTTTTTCTTAAATAATAACTAACTAAATTTTGCAACATTAAGATAATAAGAAAGTTTTCATTCTTAAAAGAGCGCTTACATTGGTATAATTTTTTTTTTATTATCATTTCAAGTGAAGATAACTGCCATCGACATACCTGTTTATACCTGACAACCGAGTACTCTGTCCAGGTAAATAATAGACAACCCAATGGCGGCACATTCTATACGTTTTATACTTTAAGTAAGAATGAAAATTTTCTTATTATATCTTAATGTTGCAAAATTTAGTTAAATATTATTTTTAAAAAAATAATTAAAAATAGTCTGTCCAGGATTTTTTTAGCAAACCTATTTTTAATATATTTTCTAGTATATAAAATTTGTCATAAAGGATATTTCATTCAATTATCAGCCCGGTGAAGGTCGACGTAAGTTCGGATCTTCTACTATTAGATCTTTTACGAATCCAACGGTTGATAAATATTTCCTTCAAAATACGAGGGAAGTGAATTCTGGCGACCTTTTTTAAAATAAATTGTATAGAAAATAATAAATGTTTTCAAACAGGCTTTTAAATTAAACCCATTCACAAGAAAACCTCCGTGAAGTTTTTTTATTTGTTTGTGATTTAGCTTTTGTCACAAATTTCATAATTTTATTTTATTTTGACCAGTTTCCTTAACCTACATTACTATACAGGTTGTAACTATAGACATTCATATCCTGTAACCACGCCACAACCGTTCTGAACAACATATTTCGTTCTACAACTTTTGGAAGTTCCTCAATATGTATTTTCGACTCCCCATACAATTTCTGAATGACATTTGTTAGACGGCATTTGGAAATTTGCTAAAAGCTGAATTTCTTTGACGAATTCCCAAAAGTTATGGTGCAAATATTCTTCAGGACGGTTACTTAGGGACGTGGTTATAGGCATGTGATATTTACCGATATATCCTGTATACCGAAAAGTGAGCAGGTAAGTAAATTAAATAACATAAATGTTATATAACAACCCTGCTTTCTGATAATATTAAGTAAAAAACTTTTTCATTCTTTATTATCTATCTATCTCAATATGTTTAAGGTCTAGGACTTAGGTCTGAGATGTAAATATTTCGATGAATCCCTTTTCGGTTTTTTTATGTGATAAGTGGTAGACCAGCAGGCGGATCACCTGATGGTAAGCTACTATCGCTGCCAATAAACACCTGAAACACCAGTAGAGTCACAAGTGCGCTGCCAACCTTAAACTCTCTTTCCCCCTACATAATTGGCCCTCCGGTACCCTCATCTTTTTTTAAAGTGATAGGTGGCAGACGAGCTGGCGGATCACCTGATGGTAAGCAATTGCCGCCGCCCATGGACACCTGTAACACGTCGGCGTCACAAGCGCGCTACCAACCGTTTATCCCCTTCCCCCCGGGTTGGGCATCCGGTACCCTCTCTCACTCGGCGAAACACAGCACAAGTGCTGCTTCACGCCGGATTTCTGTGAGGCAGTGGTATCACTTCGGTCGAGCCGGCCCATTCATGCCGAAGCGTGGCTCTCCCACAGTTAAATCATTCAGTCCACCAAACACAGCGCAGGCGCTGCTTCAGTTGTGTGAGACTGGACCCTGATACTTGTTTCAGATCCTGTAAGACCCTGTTAGTATAGAACCTAAGGAAAGACTTACGAAAAAATAAGAAAGAAAAGTAGTCATTGATCGTCATCCAGGCTTTGGCAATTCTGGTATTTATAACTGAAAAGATAAGATTCAGATCAAGTTGGATAATGCTTTGGTACATACTCTCAATAAACTATCATAACAATCTATGTAGAAACCTCAAAGAAAAGTATCATTTAATTCGCATCGGAAAACTGATCCAGTTTCTGGCGGGGATCTCTCACAATAGAACAGTACGTTCGTAATAAATCAAACTGAGTTATTGTTCTGGATAAATTCCATTGTCATGTCGGATCGTTGTAAAATGTTTCTGTTTCCTTCGCTGTCCCTAGAGCCATTTCTTGGGATTTGAATTACAATTTCATTTAGATAGAAAGTGAATCTAAAGTAATTCATGTCAAAATTTTGAATACTCGCGTACCTACGCTTACCACGTGAACATACGCCTTAGGTCGTGAGGTACTTAGATCTCTACCCTAGACAAACATTCCTGTTATGAACACTTGTGTTTGTTGAGTGTCTTTGTGTAATATATGTGGGAGAAAGTTTATTTTGTCGTGTTTATTTTTTACGTTATGTTAATTTCACTGTATAATGGCAACATTAAAAAAGAATGAGTCAGTCTGTCAAACGAGGAAAAAGTGTAAGAAGCTTATCAGATTCAATAAAATCCCAGACGTTAATAATTCGTCCATTCTTTTCTTCAACGATCCCACAACTATTTTGGGGGCTCGTCCGGGATCCAGAGAAGTATCAGCGTGGAAGAATTATCCAGATTTACGAAGAAATTGAACAACAAAAATCGGCATGTCATTTCTATACTAAGCTGTCACCTGCTGTCACCTACGCCCATAGAGCCACCGCACCGAATGCTTCGGGATGTTGTTGCTGGCACCCGGTTAATAGAGACGACGTGAAAACGAATGCTACGGGACGTTGTTTGTGACGTCAATATTTTTTATTATTTACGAAGTACCTATGTAGAAGACTAAGATTATTTCAAGACGTAACTATGATTAACGGACTTTACGACTAAAGATTATTGATATGAAGATGCTTATTGAATAATCTTAAGATGATGTGAAGATTAATTAAGACTCTAAAGAAGAAGTGAAGAAGTTCTTTATATCTGAAGATTAACATTATATTTGAAGATTAACATTTTAAGATGCCGCCGAAGAAAGATACCTGCAAAGAGGGAGAAGAGCGCGAATCTCGTGAAACACCATCCATCTCGTTTGGAGATGTGGAGAAGTCGATGACGTCATTTAGTGGTGACGATACTTATCCGATTTCAACATGGTTTGATGAGTTTGAAGATACGGCTCAATTAATGAACTGGACTGAAATAGAAAAACTAATTTACGCGAAGAGACTTTTAACGGGAACCGCGAGACTGTTTTTACGATCACTTGGAGGTGTGAAAGATTATAAGACTCTAAAACAAGAACTTGATGAAGAATTTGGATATAAATTAAATAGCGCCGCCATACACAAAATGCTAAGTTCCCGTAAAATGGGGAAAAACGAAACATACCAACAATATTTTCTTCATATGAAAGAATGTGCGCTACATGGGAACGTCGAAGACGCAGCCCTAATTGAGTATGTTATTGATGGCATCCAGGATAGTGAATCCAATAAATCTATTTTGTATGGAGCGATCAACCTGAAAGAATTTCGGAAGAAATTAGATGTTTATAAAAGTATTAAGGAGAAGATCCAGACTCGACCTAGTACATCAACTACCCCATATGCAAGAAACAATAAAGTGAAACGATGTTTTAAATGCGGTGACTTAGATCATGAATCCCCAGCATGTACTAAGGGAATTAAGTGCTTCAAATGTAACGAATTTGGCCACAAAGGAACCGAATGTAATAAAAGTAAAAAGACATTAAATATTGAAAAGCATGAAGATAGAATAAAGATTGATAAGGAAGACAAAGATTCAAAGACTCCATATAAGAAGATAAAGATAAATAATATTGAAATGAAAGCATTACTTGATACTGGAAGTGATGTTAATTTGATTAAGTTGTCGGAAGTTCGAAAATTAATAACAGATAATGACAGCTATGACAAAGAAACATCAATACATCTAACTGGAATTGCTGGACAAGAACTCCGTACTGAGGGACTCTTGAAAACTAAGATTATAATTGATGACTACTATGCTGATATTGAATTCCACGTGGTACAAGACAATGTTATACCGGTAAATGTAATACTTGGAAATCCTATCCTTAAAGATTTTGGAATCAATTTCACGGCTGATGGTATTTATTTCAAAAAAATTACTTACCTGACGCTGCTGGCAGAAGAGAAGAATACTATTTGTGATGAACATTACCTTGAAAACAAAGACATTGCAAAGAAGATTATAAAGCTAGTTGAAGAATATGAACCCGATGATCAAAAGAAAGAAAGTAATGTTAAGATGAAAATAATACTTACCGATGAAGACGCGATCCATCAAAGTCCGCGTCGCTTGTCACCTCTGGAACAGAAAGTTGTCGATGAACAAATAGAAGAATGGCTGGAACAAAAGATAATACGACCTAGTAAATCAGATTATGTAAGCCCTACAGTACTAGCGAAAAAGAAAAATAGTTCAGATAGACTGTGCATAGGTTACAGAAAGCTGAACAAGAAAATGGTAACGGATTGCACTGCTCTTACTAAAACCTTACAAAAGAAAGACTTACCTCCACGTGTCGCTCGCTGTGCACTGCTTCTGGAAGAGTATAATGATGAAATAAAACACAGAGCAGGATCAAGACTTAAACGTGCTGATGCGTTAAGCCGAAATCCTGTCTGCATGATATTTACCGAGGCTGCCGTTCGCCTGAAGAGAGCACAGGATGAAGACTCCCATATTAGCCTGTTAAAGAAAATATTAGAGAAAGAACCCTATCAAGACTACGTCATGGAAAGAGAGATACTGTGTAAAGAGAAAGATGGTACGAGACTTATAGTAGTTCCTAAGAAGATGCAAAATGAAATAATAAGAAAAAAGCATTGTTATGGACATTTTGGAGTTAGAAAGACTGAAGAACTCGTCAATAGAGAATACTACATTGAAAATTTAAAAGATAAGATCAAAAGAGTCATAGAAAATTGCGTAGAATGTATTTTGATTTCACAAAAGAGAGGGAAAAAAGAAGGGTACTTACATCCGCTTGATAAGGGTGATACTCCGTTGTCGACGTATCACATTGACCATCTTGGTCCATTGACTTCTACTAATAAGAACTACAAGTATATTTTCACGATAGTTGATGGCTTTACAAAGTTCACTTGGATCTACCCTACCAAATCCTTGTCTACAAATGAAACATTAGATAAGTTGAAGATACAACAACAAACCTTTGGTTCTCCTCAAAGAATCATCTCCGATCGTAACGCTGCATTTACCTCTAAAGACTTCTCAGACTATTGTGAAAGTGAAGGAATAACACATTACACGATTACTACAGGACAGCCGCGCGGAAACGGACAAGTGGAAAGAATCCATCATATCATAATAAATGTCTTAAGTAAATTAAGCGCTGATGATCCGACAAAATGGTATAAACATGTTTCCGGAGTGCAACGTTGTATCAATAGTACATGGCAAAGAAGTATTGGGATGACTCCATTTGAGTTGCTTTTAGGAACAAAGATGAAAGACGGTAATGAAGAAATTCTGAAAATGATAGAAGAAGAAGAAATCGAGAGTTATAACGAGCATAGAAATGAATTAAGAACTAAGGCAAAAGAGGCTATACAAAAGGTTCAAGAAGAGAACATAAAGAATTATAACCGGAAGAGGCAAAAGGCTACCGAATACAACGTTGGAGACTTAGTTGCCATTAAACGAACACAATTTACTCAAGGGAGTAAATTATATCCTAAGTATTTAGGACCTTATGCGGTCACAGCCAAAAAGCATCATGAAAGGTATGCTGTTAAGAAAGTTGGCGATACTGAAGGGCCCATTAATACCACAACTTCAGCTGATTTGATGAAGCCGTGGTCCGGCGTAGGTATAGATGGAAGTTCATCTGAGACAGATGAATAATCAGGACGGCCGTGTGGGAGAAAGTTTATTTTGTCGTGTTTATTTTTTACGTTATGTTAATTTCACTGTATAATGGCAACATTAAAAAAGAATGAGTCAGTCTGTCAAACGAGGAAAAAGTGTAAGAAGCTTATCAGATTCAATAAAATCCCAGACGTTAATAATTCGTCCATTCTTTTCTTCAACGATCCCACATATATATGTTTAGGTATTATATTTACCTATGTTTCCTCTGTTGTTTGCTACCTGTAAATCAAGTGCTTAATATACCTACTTATATAGTATGGAGGCAGGTCAATGTATGAGATGTTGTAATGTGTGAAATTATTACTATTATTGTTGTCCGTAGAAATAAGTATTTCTTTTATAAAACGGTTAATTTTTATTATTGAATCGATCAAACACCGCTAGTGCAATTATTAGGTTACTCGCATTTCAGACCAACTAAAACCCAATCACCAAGTCCCATCCTACAAAGCGTAAAGTTTGTATGGATGTATGGTTTATAATATGGTTTGTAAATATAGTGACCATGTTGGTACCTACTCTGCATGACAACCAGTTTCAAAACTACTTACTTTACCCAAAACTTATAACTTGATAGGTATTCAAACGTTGTGTGACATCACTAAGCCACTGTCCCTCACGGTTTCGTAGTAAAATCTAAATGCAATTTTGGTGCAGGTATTTCACTAGTTAGCCTGCAAGGCAGTGCAAGGGCGTCTGGACAACTATGTCTCCTTAGGTAAATAACAAGCCAGTACGGTACGCTCTCGGCTTTGCAAGCGTCAAATAGTTCTAACCGAATTTCACCTGAACCGGCCGATCATCACAATTATGTAACTACGAGTAGGTATGTCATCCTAACCGATGTTTCGGCTATGGTGGCAATCCCAACGATCAGCCATCGATGCAGGACATGCGTAATATTACAGTGTAAGTACTTACTTTTATGTGCAGCCACAAGTGCACTCTCTAATTCCTTATCCTCATACAGGTTGTATCTGTTACCAACGTGCAAGTTTCCTCATGTTTTCCCTCACCACCGATGTTTGAGAATAATCACATCGGAACAAGAAACATCGGAACTGTTCACCAACACACTATATTTTTGCACTGATTATAGTTACACTGTATAAAGTTATTATCACTTGCGTAAAGTACGTAAATTAATTAATAACAGTTTTAAATACGAAGAGCAACTACAACGTGCAGAAGTCTGAGACGGAAGAGAGCGAGATAGCAATATTTGTTTTTTAATTAAGTTACAATATAAAGTTAGGCATTGGAAATACTAAACAACCGAGCTAATAGTAGAAATACGCACATTAATTAGAAAATTCAAAACTACGACTTTCCGTTTAAAAAGCGCACGATTTTTAACCACTGACATACCATCGGTCGTACTTACGTACAGTATACCACAATATGAGTTTTTTTATGTCGGTAGGCCTAACTTTATATATTGCGTACTTTTCTTGCGAAATGATGCTTAAATATGTATTACCTTATCTTCTTTAGCGCCTTACGAGACATTTATGGGTATTGAATAATAATATTATCTTCATTTTATTTACTTCTCCTTGGAAAACTCCCTAGAAAGTAATTTATCTCGTAGTTAGATATTCAACAAAAAAGTTACGATTCTAACAAAAGTGGATAAAATATTTTGCGAATTTCGATATTTTTTCGGACAAACGCTATTTCACAAATTACGGATACGTAATATAATAAGTGCTTAAAAGGATGTTACTGTTGAAAGATTTATTATTTATTAAAATATACAAATAAAACAGTTTAATTGCCATAATGTTAAGTAATGTTATCAAAATAATAGTACAACGATTAAAGAAAAAAAGTGCTTTGTTAGGTAAGTTAGCCCTTGTTTACATGTTGTAGGTATATTGTCAGCAAATACGAGTACATAATGAAAAAGCATCGGTGTATACGTTGCATCGAAGTGTAACGCATATCTATATATATTTTGCAGATAGAGAGAACCGGAGCCACAAGTTGTTTGCCTTGGAAAAATATTTAGCTCCCACAGGAAATCGGAAAAAATGTGCCAAAGGCGCAGGGGTAAAGTCAGGTAGTAATAAAAAAATAAGTTCATGTTTCATACACATGTTATGTAATATTCTCCCCATGGTAAATACCAGGCCGAATAACTGACGGATTTTGCCGGGATAATATGAGATAAGTACTTTTAAGTGTGGCTGTGTTAAACGGGCACGAACTGTCGGAACGGTGAAGTTTTTATAAATACTTTTTTGCTTTTGGGCGGTTCTAACCTGGCCAGGACACCTACCACGAACAATGGACGAAAAATGAGTGTATGTGCGGAAAAATAATATTAGCTTATCGATGATAAATGGTATCTGGCGCTCAGTCAGTATGTCAGGATGTACATTAGTCAGGATGTCAATACCTGCTGTGGGAAGCCCCTTTGCAGGATTAAAAAGTACTCAGTTCGTAGCGAGCAGGGATTCCATAGTCTTGACATCCCACTAATAGGTATTTTAAACGTGAAAGTTTGTAAATATGCTACAATTTATAAAAATATATAGTGTGGATTGTTTTAAATATATGGGCGGCCGCTCGCTGGTTAATCATATTTTAAAGAAGATCATGTGACCATACACTCCATATCTATTTCTCAGGTCTCACTACAATTAGAAGGTTTGAGGCTGATTGTTACAATTACAAATACATTTTTTAAATAATTTTATAAAACCAAATTAGGTACCTCTGCACTTATCCCGATTCATATTTTTACCAGGGAGTGCCAAATAAATCCACGCAAGCACCCCACAGCGAATATAAATTTGACAAACAATAGAAGTAGGGGCTTACGCATTTTGCACGTTTTTGTATTCTGTTGGTACTTGATTATTATGCTTTTTATACGTGTAGTACCAACGTTACAAATATTACAACGCGAACACGAAAAAACATGTCATCATTTTTGTACGAGCTTACAAGAAACGAGTAATAATGTTCATTAAAATCTCTGTGGTACATGAGTATTCTGTTTTATTTATTTATATGGTAAGTATACGTATTATTCTGTGTACCCCCATGTCCCGGAAAACATGTTAAGCTGTTGGTACTGAGCCTGATCCTTCTTCGGTCGTATCATACTGGTGTCCTATCGAAATATGACGGTAAGGTAATAGAGAGTGCACTCTACGCAAACACTTGTGCACTATAAATGTCCTGCGTCGATGGCTGATCGTTGAGATTGGCAGCCATAACCATATTATAGGTTAGGAGTAAATGAGCGGTATAACGTCGTAAGGCCTCGACAGCAGACACAATAGAAAATCAATTGTTTTTGCCCTTTAAAAGACGTCAAACATAGATATAAACTTACGTATTGTTTATCCTGTATAAACAATACGTAAGTTTATATCTATGTATCTGTGAACATTTACATCCCTTTAACCACGTGTTCTACCAACCGTCCTGAACAATATTATTGTTCTATGACTTTTGAAAAACTAATTAACTATAAACTGATTTAGCAAACTGAAGTGGCAGTGGGCTGGTCACATTTGCCGCAGAACTGACAACCATTGGAGCCGTAAAGACCTTGAGTGGAGACCGCGACTAATTAAACTTTTTTAGGTAAGTACCTTCTTATTGATTTTAGCGCCTAAATGTAGGACATTGTTGTATGGAGGCAATATGAAACCTCAGAAACAAAATTTAAATGAGTTCATTCTAAACAACAAATATCTTAGAGTTTGTATGGGATTGCCGCTATACAAAGAGTACAGTTACATTTGATCACTAAAATCAGTATTATAAGAGGTTGTTGACGTTTTTTCAAATATCCTGTATAAAAGTGGCTGTGATTATGTTGTATCAAAATAACCCGAATCCGGAATCGGTAATGGGTAGAGTTCTATCGAAATACGATCAGTTCAAATCCTCCGAAGAGGGTTCACAGCCAATTTCTCTGACGTGTTCATGATACGATCTTAATGTTTTTTGATACATGTTTGCCATAACACAGAGCAAAGAATACCAGTGGCTGGAACATTATAAATGTAAACGACACTGTAGGATCACCGAACGGTGATGTGGTTTTAAAATTTTTAACCACTTAATTACATTAATATAATGACATTATTACCTAATACTCGTACCTAACTTCAGCAGGCATTTCTTATCTTTTGTGAATAGGTCTGTAGGTACTTATTTACGTCTAGTCTGAATAATATATCCTATTTTGGTTCTATTTTCACAGTCCTAAAATGTGTATGTGTGAGAATTGCCAAATTATTTCTATGAAAATCTTCGGTCTTTCATAAATTCGGGTACCTACACGGTATTCGGACGGATAATTTTAGATGAAAGAAGGTACCTACGGCATATTTTTTCGAGCAATCATTACCCGGCTTTTCATGATTAGGGCTCAAGTTGTTCAATCGGTCCCAGCAAACAACAAAGAAATAAAACTGATTGATTTACCCCCTGGTTAAGGTCACTTTGAGGTGGTACCACCCACAAAAATAGAACCAGAAAATAGCTCGGTAGGTACAAGACAGGTTTATTGGATAGCTAATTTTGTAAATACAGATTTTGGCCTTATACCAATTCGAAAACCCACTTTGCTTGTGCGATATAAATTAGCACAGTGACATCTGTTGGCAGTTTACGGAACTATTTCGACTTAGATCTATAGATCATTTGCCATCGCTTGCAAGTGCACTGATCACTGGTTCCGCAAAGCCGCTTAACCCCGCAGAACTAACGTCGAAAGTAGAAAATGGGCTGCTGCTTTTCGCTGCATTGCGCGAGTACCTATACGTTGCACGCCGTTTGACGTGTATCTTCTTTAGCCGCATTTTTGCAATTTACGAGATTACAAGGTCACCGAAACGCGCTCGTTAAAACGTTCTACGCTGTACTGGGATTCTTAATACTGTGTACATAATACTTGTAGGCAAAGTTCAGGCATCCTATCTGTATGTATGACGTTATTAGATTTCGGTTGGATACGCCAGTCATCGTTTATCGTGAGTGCGGGTTGATGGTTGCGTAAAAAATGTAGCGAGTCACGAAACGATTACTACCACCTAATATTTTACTCATGTAGGTATTACAGCCAGAGATAACCTAACAACTTTATAGCAGCTATCTTTTTCTTGAGATATAAGTTAAGTACGCACTAAATAAACGCAATCATTAGTTTCGTGAGTTCTGTAGAAATATTCGTGTAACCGACATTTTGGACACGAATCCATTTCACAGTTAATATCATACATACACAATATTGTGTGGCGGTGAGTGAGGTAAATATAGTCGGGGATGACGACGGTATGATATGAATAAACTGACTTCCAATGTAACTGTATACTTACATGTGTGTATATATTTATGCAGGAAGGTATGAATTACAATATCGGGAATGACCCGATGTTTATGACACTTTTTGAGGAAAGCTTTATGTAACTTACCCTAACACTAACTCATTTTTACTTTTGTTAGTGCACTGATATTGGTTAAACTAGTGTGATTCATCAAACTAAGTAGTTTGTTTTATTAATTTAGCTCATAAAGTATCATTTTTGGATGTTATTGTAGCAGATAGTTATCTTATGATAGCTATAACTAATTTCATTCCGACCTAATTATGTCAGTCAAGGACTTCATCATGTCATAATATTATTTTTAACAGTCATTATATTATTATGACTAACGGTAAAAGAGCGTTATAATATATTATTGAAACGATAATAATGCCAAAAATATCTACTATCGATAGTTTAACGTCTGATACTAAAGTTAGTAAGTATTGTAATTTCTAACAGCATCGAGTACTATCAAAACATTATTCGGGAAAACATCGTATCGATTATTTTTGCATGATTCTGTTGTATATTACAATACTTGTGCATTTTCAAAATTTCACCCATTTTTCCTATCGATAATATTAAGACATGGCAATACTATCGTTAGACCATCTCTATTAATTTTAAGTACTGTTGGTGTTCCATTTTCAATAAATAAATATCTTAATTGGCAATAAAACAGAAGACCGCAAGAGTAAATTCTCATTTGAGGCTTATAATTACGCTAAGCAAATTTCGCGCTCCACTCTCAACTCGTCAAGCGTAGACCCATTTAAAGCCTCAATGTTTCTATCACGTTATAAATTCTGTCAATTTAGAAAAATTATGCGACCGAGTACCTTTCAGGAACATAATGGACGTACCTGACGAACGGCTCATACCTTCCTCCTAATTAAATTACCCATGACTCCATTTACGGCCTTATTTATAGGTACGTCTTGTCTGAAATTCGGAAGATAATTGAATTTGTTTTACATCGATAAAATATTTTACTTCAAATATAATATTTAGGTTTCGTTCGCAATTAATCACAAGTGTTTAAATCAAAAGGTGTAATTTCTGACTTCATTAGTTGGAAAAGCTGAAACTTGCGGATAACCGAATGAATTTAGATAGGTACCTTGTCTAAATTGTACATATTCATATCAACAAAATCAATATTAAAAAAAAAACTTCCTACATTATAAAAGCGCTGTCAAATCTTTTCGCAGTTAAGCTCCATAATATTATGTTGATTCAGTGTAACAAGTGACGTGACATATTTGATTGAAAAAATGAAAATGAAAATGAAAAATATTTTATTTTCAACAAAATGAGAATACCTAACATACATAAATGTCAATGACATGTGCTTGGTCAAACATTTTGTTGTATACTTTGCTTTGTTTTTGTTTGTTTGTTGCTACTGGATGACTAATCCAGTCAAGATTACCTTTGGTCCTTACACTAGGCTAACCTGTATCGTGAGGACCTGGCAAAGAATTAACAAATAAAAGACTCAAAGATTGATGAAAGATTTTGGCATTTTTATCCAATAATCATCAAGACAACAACGATCGGTTTTTGATCGCAGTACCGAGATGACTGATTCCCGTTGCTGGCCAGAGATGTTCAGCCGTACGACTGAAGGAAGTCAATATTAATCAGTAAATAATAATAATACAGTAAATATTAATTAACTCAAGGAGATGAGTACTCATTTCCTTAAGGTCTACCCGATGAGATGATGGCAGACTGCTTCCCTCCGTCTGGATGCTAACCCGCCATATCACAAGGGTATCGTCAAATATTTGTGTAGAATATAAATGTGGGAGAGCCACGCTTCGGCATGAATGGGCCGGCTCGACCGGAGTGATACCACTGCCTCACAGAAAACCGGCGTGAAGCAGCCCCTGTGCTGTGTTTCGCCGAGTGAGTGAGGGTACCGGAGGCCCACCCGGGGGGAAGGGGATAAAAGGTTGGCAGCGCACTTGTAACTCCACTGGTGTTGCAAGTGTCCATGAGCGGTGGCAATTGCTTATCATCAGGTGATCCGCCTGCTCGTCTGCTACCTATAACATAAAAAAAAAATAGGTATACCTACGAGACTGCAGGAATAAACCCGTGTCCAGTTGCCAGACCTTACCCGCGTCCTGACAACCCTTATCTCGCTACGGCTGGAATGCTGACATATTGGAATTAAATCGTTTGATTATTCGCAACTCTTAAATTATTATTAGAACTGGATTTCTTACTATCTGTCAAGCAGGATTTTTTTTATAATTTTTTATATGACTTTCTATAAATAGAGTAAAAAAAAATTTGAAAAAACATATGGCTATGATAGAAGCACTAAAATCCGTATCTATAAGACCGTGATACGGCCCATCTTAATGTACGGTTGCGAGGCTTGGACGCTGACGCTAAAGGAGGAGAATAGGCTTCTGGTCGCGGAGCGGAAGATTTTGCGGAAAATTCTTGGGTTCGTCCTTAGACCTGATGGTAGTAGGAGAGTTCTCAAAAATGCCGAGATCGAGGAGCTTGTGTGTCAGCCTAACATAATCGGGGAAACAAAAGCTCACAGACTCCGATGGCTTGGCCACATGGAAAGGATGGGTGAGGATCGCAGTGTCAAGAAAGCCTATCTGGGCCGGCCAACCGGCCGACGTCCGGTCGGTCGCCCCAGATATCGCTGGGATGACGTCGTGCAGGCAGATCTTCGCGAGCTGCGAGTCAGCGACTGGCGTGGAGCTGCGAATGATCGAGACCAGTGGAGGAGTCTTGTATCGGAGGCCAAGACACACTTTGGGTCGCTGAGCCATCGGAGTAAGTAAGTAAGTATATGGCTGCAATTTCTATTACCAAATCAAGTAAGTAGGTATGCAAAATTTAATTTACAGGCTATTGCAACCAATTTTTGTGTCCAATCCATTGAATACTTCATCAAAATTAATCACTTTATTTCGGGACAATAGTTCCTTTATCTATTAATAGATGGCGCTAGGCGTCGATTGTATCTCGCTAGTGTTTTGACTTTACGGTTTGTAGGTAGGTATATGCTTCTTGTCGATGCTATAGAATTTAACTTTATCAATCGTATAAAATATATTGAACGGGCTAACCGCACATAATTTAATCATTTGTTATATTTTTCACTTGACCTAGATTAAGCGTAAGTTGTTTTATGTTACTCACATGTATCTCTTACAACTAAGCATTTTCATTTTATATAGCAATAAATCAGTGTTCAACCAACGCTCAACGGGTTCGCTTATTTAACTCTCCTCGGAGTCACCACCCCTCAGCATCCCTATAAGCATCCGCGTGTATATACCATACAAATATAGTACACGACAATAATGTAAGTACTACACTACAAAGAGATAGACTGTTAACACCATAATTAAACAATTAAATTGGGCGCTAATGGATCATACAAGCCACCCTTAATGTTGAAATACATTTACGAAAATGAATTTGGCAGATTGTAGAATTTAAACGTGTGGTTGTTTGTAGTACGTAGCTCATATACATTTCATACAGAGATTTAACCTGCGCTCATAAGGTAATTTCTCTGGCACACTTGCCCCTAATGATGTTGCTAAACACACGTCAACTCTCTCCATCCAAATCCCTTTTAATTGGGTCCCTAAACACTTAGCCTTAAGCCAGTACAATTACACGGGACCAACAATCACAAGGACTCTTAATGAGGACGTAACTAAGTTTCAATTGGCTCAAATTAATGACTAAAAGTAAGTATCAAACTGTCGTCAAAATTAAACGATTCATTCTAAATCACCCTACACTCCTACCCTAAGGGGTAAAGTGGGGAACTTGCCACACTGGCTAGTAAGATATGTACCATTACTTCTTGTTACCTACAGTTCCTTAGGTAAGTAGAATTTCTAAATTGAGACGCATAAATATAGGGATGCGAAGGTATTTTGTTTAATAAAATAAATATCGATGTAGATTAACTGACACGGATATTTCTATTAAACCCTTTCAGGTGATTGATTATTGTGAAAATAGTTTTATTTACATGAATATTTAATAGTAATTACCCACTATGCGACTACAACTAAAAATAAAAAGAAAAATAAAACCCATGTAAAATTGTAAAAGTTGGTGGTGAGAGATTAGGGTGTAAATATAATATTTAGGTGGCAAACGAGCAATTGGTCCAATAATTGGTAAGTAATTACCTACCGTCGCAATATGAACATCTGCAAGATTAGATACTACTTCCATGTGTTGCCGGCCTTTTAAAAGGTACGAAGAGGGTACCTTTTAGGTTCCTAAGTCGCAGACGTCGAGAATACCGAAAAATATCGATATTCCAATTTTGATCTATCTTAACATGCAACCCTACCAACAAGTTCACCCATTTCGTGTCGATAAGATATAACAATTAAACTATTTATGCTCTCCCCTTAATTAAGGGCTGGTAATAAAGCCTTTGGCGGTAAAAGTTTTATTAAGTTTCGTTTGTATGTTTAGAAGTTCTGGGGAAAGGTACAAGATAAAGAATACCTTACAGTTACCTTACAAGTAGGTAAGAAATAAAAGATTTACTGTAACTGTTCCCTACTTTTACTAGCTCACTTAATTTAATTGAAATTCTGCGAATAATATGGACATTTAAATTAAATTAAGCATTCTAAAAAAATTCGAGGTTTGTATGACATGTGGCCCGCCTTGACTTCGTTTCGGGACAGTAGTTCCACTGTCTACCAATAGATGGCGCTGGGTATCAATTGCATCGAGCTATTGTTTAGATGTTTGTATTATAAGGTTTGTTGATGTCTATGGAGTTTGTCTCTTTATTAATAGTATATAAGAAGTACTTAATCGAGCAAAAAGTAGACAATTTGAGCCTGCAGAGCAAGTGGAAGTAAGAGCGAATTGATTTACTTGGCAGCTAATGTACTATACTTACTTATGATACTTATGTACCTACTTAGTTTCTGCACCTGTGAATTAGTCATTCACCTTTTATCATCATCATCATCAGCAACCCACGCTCGTCCACTGCTGGACATGGGTCTCCCCTAATGCACGCCACCGCTCCCGATTTTCGGCCACTCTCATCCAGCTCACTCCAGCCAACCTTCGAAAGTCGTCATCCCATCTTGTAGCAGGGCGTCCAACACTACGTTTGCCGAGTCGCGGTCTCCACTCAAGGACCTTATGGCTCCAACGGTTGTCAGTTCTGCGGCTAATGTGACCAGCCCACTGCCACTTCAGTTTGCTAATTCTGTGGCTATGTCGGTGACTCTGGTTCTCTGTCGGATACCTCACCGTCACCTTTTATACCTTTATTTAATTGGCTTTTAGTCGCAAACTTGATAAGTACGATTTCGAAGCCGCAAGATGCTTTGTCACTGCCAACACCTGCTTCTACGCATCTCGTAAAGTTTTAAGATATTGCGAAACGTAAAAGTGTTGTTACGGAGTTTCGACAACTTTCTATCATAAATATAAATAACTTTGTAATAGGCATAATAAATTCAAGTTACGCCAAAGCAAAATCCAGCGTGTAGTATGACACAAGGTCCTTTGTGACACCAAAATGCCTACCAGTAACTTTGTTTGTTTTGTTGTGTGGTTGTGAAAATAATTCTACAACAATAGCTTACTTTTCACGGTGAGGTTAGATGGCGTTTTGAAGACTTCTTCATCAGGGCAATCGAAGATAAATTTTAAGAATGGGAGAGCCACGCTTCGGCGTAAATGGGCCGGCTCGACCGGATTAATACCACGTCCTCACACAAAACCTTCGTGAGGCAGTGCATGCGCTGTGTTTCGCTGCGTGAGTGAGGGAACTGGAGGCCCAATCCAGGGAAAAAGGGGTTAAAAGGTAAGCAGCGCACTTGTGTTGCAGGTGTTCATAGGCGGCGTTAATCGCCTACCATCAGGTGATCGGTCGGCTCGTCTGCCACTTATATCATAAAAAAAAAAACTTACCTGCAAGCAGACAGATTTCTCTGTCATGTAAGATGACAATTTTACGTACAAACTATTCCATCCGGGCTAACATGCGCACCACGAGATAATTTTGTCGACACTCGTATTGTGTCGGCGCAAGTTGCTTCTCGCTCACCTGACTGAGCGATGAGCAGGATAGAAGGATGCGCTCTCGCGAACGAGAGTCGACAAAATTTTGTCTCGGTGCGCATGTTAGTAGGCCTACATGTCTGCCAAAACTACCTCGTCAGTTCCACTGCTGCCTGCTTATAAACTAAAAAAACATGACACTGAGAGATTTTCAAATATTCTGGTCTGCTGCTTTGGATAACCAACCTAGAGGTATTTTCGGCTGAAAACGATTTGTATTTACCGATAGTTTCGTAACAAACGCGGACCAATTCAAAGTTGAAATTGAGTAACTGCAGTAGCAAAAGTTTGAGACAGCCCTTAATTTGATGCCGTTGTGCAGTTAGCTTGTGCAATAACTTGAAAACTTGCAACGATTGCTGTTAGTGCTAAAATAGTCGATGTTTCTTAGCTCTCAAGCTCGAATAAGCTCACTTTACGATGTCACCTGTTCAAATGAAGATGCAATGATTTAGTTTTAAAGTTACTAGTTAATATTAACGTTGTTCTGTACCCAAAGAGTAACTGGAACTCTATTAAAAGTACTAATACTTCGCTATCATCGAGTTGTATCTTATGAATTGTATGCTAGAGATTTTGAGCAGATGACGTATTTCTGTTACTGTTATTGACAAAAAATATATTTGAAGGTGATTGCCCTATAAATGACATGCGTTGCAATATTAATAAGTCCAAGAGTACAGGTAGGCAATTAAAACTTTCAAGGAAAATTACTTGGATAAGTTTTCAATCTTAAAACAGCCCTTAAATATAGTCATAGTGAAACCCATAGTCATAAATTATGACTATGACAAATAATATATACATGAGACGATACTGATTCTCACTTGGCCGGTTTTTATATGTCATAAGATTTATATAGACTGTAAAAAGTAATGGTTCAGAGTATAAAATAATAGTACCTAAGTTTCAAATTATTTAATATGTTTGTTCGGTCGTTTCAGAGTCTGGTTGGATTTATAGGTACTCCCGTTTTCTTCAACAAAACCTAACATTAAATTTAAATCGTTGGCTTAGTAATAAATTAATAATAGGTACGTCAAGAAAGTCTTGACTTTAAGAAAAAACATACTGAGTTGCTTTACGGGATTCTGTGGGTAACTGTGAAACAAGCCGCATCGGCTGATGCAATCCAAAGATTTTAATTAGTATTTAGTGGTTTTCAATGTACAAATCTGGTGTACTTTGTGCAGTGAAGTGCCGCAGAGTAATATTATAAGAGTCATTGAATTATGTCGTTTTTAACACTGCTTTTGTGTGTCGACTTCTAAGTCACGTGAACAACTTGCTTTGACCTAATAGAGTCTTAAAACCTACGACTTTGTTAAAAATAGTCTCCATAGAATCCTCAGGTCATTAAAACGCTACACCGGTGTCTTATTGAGTGACTGTGACTTCGACTGTTGACTACACTTTATCAACATAACACTTGACATTGGCAACATTAACTGTGTCATGAACACAATACAGGCCAATAAACAAAAAAAAGAGTACCATGTCATACTTTTTATTTTTAAGACTTATTAAGTACCTACTATGCATTTGTTTAAAAATCTTTACCAGCTTCCCATTCGTAGCAAAACTTAGATTTATTTTACCATCTTATTGTTAACTGACATTCTATTTAGATAACGTGACATTATATTTAAATAAATAGAAGTACCTACCAACGTATAGATATCGCACATTATGTAGGAATACCCATGTCATATGGAACATCGATAAATTAATTTTCTTACAAGAGTAAGGTACATAATGTAATCAAGAATACCGGAGTCAATTCAATTAACATTCCTGATGTACCTTGGTAAGTAAGTACATTTATCTAATCATTGACTTAGGCGTGGACTAAGTGTGCCTATATACTTACTAAATGAGCGGCTAACTCAGCTAGACCCAATTCGGAAAAATTGAGGGGATCTACTTCAGGAACTCAGACATAAAATAAATATACCTACGATACTATTTTCTTGATTTGAGAATTCTATTTTCAAGGTTTGGTAATATAGTGTTCTGTAAATATTGCATAAGTAGCATTTATTATTACACAGAAAATAATCTTGTTCGTGATTTTCTTCTCAGCCCCTAATTTTTTTATATAAGAAGTAATAATCGTATTTTTCTTTAATAATAATAATAAATCGTAGGCTTCTTTCAACTCTTAAGGATCACACAAGCTAAGAGCAAACCCATTATCCATAAAAAAGTGTTGCTACTAGAGGTCCGATCGGGGGGAAGACTAAGATTCTGATATCCATTTCGGAGGAATATTGGACTGGCATGAAAGTCATATTATGTCGAAGAATGACCCACGAAATGCTTTACTTTGGTGGACAAATGGAAGATTGTTTTATTGGACAAAGTAAGGAAGCACAAAAGAAAAAACAGTAACTATAATCTAAAGCTAAAATAAACTACCTACCAAAAAAAAAAGAAAAAGAAAAAGGTTAAAACAGAGTAGGCCCCTGTGGCAATGTTCCCAAAATGCTGGCAGCATTACCTCGTTGGATAGCGATGGAAATTCGCTGGGCGAAGTAGCTGCCGGCTTTTGGGTCTCCCGTGACTTCAACTAAGCGCTTAGTTAAGTCTCGGAAGAAAGAGAGAGCATCGGGACCCCACGGGCCCAGTGTTTCGACACCGAAAGCTACGAAGTGGTAGGTACCGGATAGGTGCCTATACTTCGCAGCTTTCAGTTTCTCTGCAGCTTCGGCCGCGGCTCCGGCATTCCTCATAGTCCCGGGAAGATGGGAAGGTGCCAGGGTATCAACACATGTAGCGTCCCACACCAGGGCACGTCCCATCCTCCAAGGGATGAGAGACATTCCGTCTGGCCTCTTGCCATCATCACGTGAAATGCCGTTCGGCTCCAGGTTTGCCGGCACATTGATGGTAGCAAGCGACCGACGGATAATGTCATTCAAAGAAGAATGCCTAGAGAAACGGCCGGCACTACGTACACACGAGAGCCCGTGGTGCCCCAAAGCAGTTACAGTGTTGCCACAGGAGCATCTGTGTGGGATGCAAACCTCAGCACCGAGACGGAGGCCAACAGCGACTCGGAGGGTTTCCGAGTCCAGCAGGGTGCCCACGTTCGCAGACGGGTAGGCTTGTAGCCAGTGGCCGGACTCCTTCCTCGAAACAGCTCTGAGACGCGCAAGGTCCGCGTTGGTACTGTTGTTGATGAGATAATTTTGAATTGTTTCGCATTGGATTTTGTCCCAGCACCTTTGTGAATTTGGTACAGCTGGTAAATTTTGACCCGGGTAAGCCATCTTCCAGGCGTCACTAGCCTCAGTCAAGCACGCCACTTCGAGGGAAACGGTTATTGGCCGCATTATTTTAGTTACAAGAGTGGACGTGCCATGGATTGAGGATAGGAAAGCCGGTAGAGCAACATCAGTGATTTTACGTATCCCAATGCCCCCAAAACGGATGGGCAGGGAGGCTTGGATCCAGGAATGGTCTGAAAGGTTAATGTTCAGGATTTTTTCCAGACAAATTTTAAGCATGCTGTCCAAATTTTGGGTTATACTTTGGAATTTCCACAGTGGGCAGCAGCGTAAAAGATATGTAAATTTAGGAACAAAAAGGCAGAATTTCAAAATGAAAAGCGCTGAGTGGGGGTTAATTTCCGAAAGCCGACCTGAACATTCATTAAATTTTGCAATTAAATTTTGAACATGTGGAGTTACAGCGCTGTCGAAAATTGGTGACCCGAGAAGATGAAGGTTGGATTTTGAAAGAATCTTTATATTTGGAGCTATATTTTCAAATTTTGAAGTAATTTCTGATATTCTGTTGGCCGGCAAACTGTCGCTGATAAAAATCTCGCATTTGTTAAAATTTAAAGCTAGCCCAATGGAGCTGAATTTATGGATTATATTTGAAAAATCTGACAGGACGGTTTTCTGCTTCATCTCCTAAGGTCCCATCATCCAAATACCAAACATTAAATTTAGAAGACAAATTTTGTACTACCGGGTTTATGGCCAGACTGAAAATGGCAGGCCCGAGGGGATCACCCTGCTGACAGCCGACAGCAGAGTCGAGCTCGTTAGATTTGTATAAGAGTTGGAAGGGCTATTATAGCATTGAAAAAGGTAATTATAAATTTCTGGGGCGTTATTTTTGATTTCTGAAAGTAGGGTGTCCCTATTAACAGAATTAAAGGCATTTTTTACATCTAGTTTCAAAAGCACCTCACTCCGATTTTGGGTCAAAAGAGTCCTAGCTGCGTGAACAGCGGCTTCGCAGCCGCCTTTGCTGCAGAAACCAAGCTGGTGCGGCTCAAATTGCGAACGTAGTTTTTGGCTTATATGTTTGACGGCCAATTTTGAGGTTAAACGCCTAAATGTGGAACCCACAGCGATTGGCCTAACTCCGCCATCCTTTTTGGACAAAGCAATCAGGTTTGCGCCATAGAGGATGGGGACAATTTCGTCGTTAATTTTTCCAAGAAGCATAAAGTTTATTAATTTTGTTAAACAGGAAATTAAAAACCTGGCCTGCGTTGCCCGCCTGAACGGAAATCAGGTCTTTCAGGTGTTGCGGTGAAAGACCGTCCAGGCCAGCCGCTGAACCAGGTTTGAAGGAGGTGATTGCCGAAACGAGGTCATTTTGTGTTATTTGTAGGCAGACCTGGGCATCTGTCAGGGGTTCCGGAGGAGGAGGTGTGGCAGGAGCTGGGGGATGTTTAGAACGTAGGGCTTCTAAAGTTTCTGCAGTGTCCGGTGATACCACGTCACTGGAGAAAAGGAGTCTCGAGGCTCCTCTGAGATCACCGTCGGCAATTTTATTGTATTTATTGTATCAAATACCTAAGTAGTACTTATTATCAGCCTATATACAGTCCCTCTGCAGGGCCAAGGCCTCCATCATCAAGTCATCGCTACTATGATGGGATTTGACTAAATCACCACGCTTGCCTAGTACGGATTGGTCATCAAAAAACCCGAGCTATGTTCAGAAAATTCGAAACATAATTTTGCCGACCTAGGAATCGAACCCCGAGATCACGGCCTGGTGTTTAAACCAAAAAGTTTCCTAATATTTAAAACTAATAATATGTATGTACTACACCTTCAAGTAACTAACCAGCTGCTATACCTAATACAAAGTATTTACTCTGAACTGAGTAAACTTCTAAAAGCTTTCCAAACGAAATTGCTGAAATTTTACAATTCTCCTTCTTCAAAAGCTATCTAATTCTTACCTATTGTTATTCTAATGATATTATTGTTCGCTCCGAAACTCGGGGAAGGAAAAGGAAGCAAATAACGAAAACCTTTGTAATTTTATTGATTTATTCCATCCATCGCAACATCTAACATGTAATTTGTTACAATTTTATGTTTGATACAAAAATTTTAGCCAACTCTTACTTTCCTTAACTTATTGTTTTATCATTTAAAACATCGTAAATACGTCTATACTAGATAATATCTATAGACACATATTGTATCCACACAGTTTTCACAATTCCATACATCGCCAATATCCATATCACATTAATCTAAAACACCTACATTATGTAAATACTGCAAGAAATTACACCAATTTGCCACTTAAAAAAGATACGATTAGTGTTGCGTGATTTCTGCAATTGAAGTCTGCATCTATTTTTTTTTAAGTTTCCGTTATTTTGGCACTGTTTGAAGGGGTGTGTTGTAACACCGTAACAACCTTCTTTTAATATTCGTAGGTGTATACGTGATATTTCCTGTGGGATAAAACGAGCGTACATAATTATGTTTTCTACTTAATTCTGCATAAAATAATCATTAATAAAATTAAAATGTATCAAAATAAAAACTTACTACTTACCTACTAACATCTTGGTTAACATTTAAATCAAAATTATTAATTTTCTTTTTTAAAAGTGCAATGTTTTTAAAAAGACACTTAACTTAAAATAAATTATACGTTAATTTAAATTACACATTAAGATATATCATCTCTACTCTCGAAAAAAAAGTCACTGCTAAGAATTTTTCAAACTTATTTACACATCAAGCAACGTCAGTTAAAAGCTATTTAAACTTGTTTTTCCAGCGTAAGTACAGTTTCCTATAATCAAATACACTATTAATTTATGGATTGATGTCATAAAAAGTTATGTATCTAAATCATATTACTCTCTATTACGTTTTACAGTCATTTAACTTAGGTCCACTTGCGCGTGTCAGGATTAAGAACTTTAAACTCGAATTATTCGTTAACACGGAACTAAACTTTTAATTTATCTTGCTCAAATTTTGACTAGCGTTTAACACCGATCGGGGGTGTTAAATTAGATACTAAGTAATTGAACAGATATTACGGAATTTAATGAATTAATCTTCAACATTGGGTGCAAGTGGGCCTAAATTAATCATCGTAGTGACATCAAGTATTTACTTTATGTATCCTACGACATAAATCTTACACTATAACACTTATTTAACTCTTTAATAAACCTCACTATCATGTCTTTTTTCTTCCCCTTTAGCTTCTGAAATATGAAACTTAGCAGGACGGACACACTCAGGAAAAGCTTTAATACACAAGAGTCTATCCTACTAAACAAATTTCAAAATAGAGCCCCAGACCCAATGAATTTGTTTTTTTTTTATTGGGAATTAATTTAAATATACATATTTTTTTTTATTTATCTCTTGATTGATTTGCAAAAACAGATTTACTCATCGATTAACATAATTAAATCATTTTTAATATATTACATACTATGCTTATTCTTTAAAATTATGACACATTTTGCTACCTTAATAATTTTTAATTATAGAAAATCCAGTAATCAGATTATTATGTACATTGACCTCAAATTATCTATTATATAATATTTATACATTATGTTTCAAATTGTATCGCGCGCACCATCTCAGATCATAAATGAATGCAAGCATAAATTACCTAAATAGGTCAATGTATAACATAACCTGCACTCAAGACCACTATTACTCTTTAAATCGACTTTTTTTTGAGCTCACACACATAAAATATCTTTATTTTTAAAAATCCTATTAAATCAATTAATTCAACAAAGGAGTTATTCCTTAATTTCTACTGAAATGCATCCTGCATCAGTACCTAACTAAATAGTTCTTGTTAATACACTTCATTCACAAAAGGTAGCATACATAACTCATCTAATTTTTTAGCTATTGTAAAAAACTAGTAGGTGATGATTGATTATGTAGGACAAAATAAATAAAAAACAAGTTATAGGTATAGTAATGGGTACAGTTTGGAACTATAAATACTTATGATTATGATTAACATGTAGCTACCGTTTGGACTTACTTATTATTAGGTAGTATGCAAGTGAACATTTAACTGGAGATTTTAAGTATCTTGACATCCTTGTTATAGATATTTATATTTACTGCAGGTCAAATTTTGTGAAGAAAAAAGATAACAACACATAACAGAAAAGTACAGAAGTCAATTACATACAGAGTGAAAATTTACATCCCTTTTACAACATATTTTTCATTTCTCTTCCACCAAGCCTTAAATTTTGAAATATATTTGTTGTTTTATAACTATTAGAAATTCACACACAAAACAATTACTTTTTTATAAAGTTACATAAAAACGATAATATCCTTAGCATTCCCGCTTGCACTGGTCCCACCCGTGTGAGAAGTTAACATTATCTATGTGTGCGTTTCTTTAGTAGGTATAGTATCAGCCTATATACTGTCCCGCAGGAAAAGGCCTCCATGATAGAAATCAAGTCATCGCTACTACGATGGGAAGGATTAGGCTTAATCACCACGCTTGGCTAATGCGGATTCTTGATCACAAGCCCGAGTTATGTTCGAAAAAATATTTCGTTGCGTTTCTTTAGGAGTCTAAGAATATTGATATCTGTACCTTTCTGTATTGAGCCAGTACCTAAAAAATCCATTTATAGTCTTCCAGGGTACAAGACCACGCCGTATAGTGCGGTAAGAAGCGGCGCGGTAAGTGGGGAGGCGGCGCAGCGCACGTGGCGCGCGGGTGCTGCGTGCACGCCGCCACGTCCTTGCGCGAGGACCCACGCCATGCGCCGGAGCAGGGTGCCCGCGGAGTTCGAACACGACCGCCCTGCGTGCGCCACACACATTATGAAGGCGTCTCTTGCGCTGTGAGAGGAAAAGTAAGGTTATTCTACTTATTATATTAGGTGACTATCTGTAACACTCAATGTATAAGATGTTGTGAGAATTCATTTATTATTCTGTCTCATGTTTACAAGCCGCTTAAAAATACTTAAAGGCATCTTCAAACCGTGGCAGAGCCATGCTTTAGCATGAATGGGCCGGCTCGACCAGAGTGATACCACGGTCTCACAAAAGACCGGTGCAGGTGTCTATGGGCCGCGATAGTCGCTTATCTACCATCAGATGATTCATCTGCTCGTCTGCCAAAAATTTAATGGAGACGGCATAACTTGTTTTTTTTTATGATTAAGTATGTACCAGCCGCTTGATAGAGATAGGGCTTTGCTAGGTATCTCTAACGTAATTGTGTTGCGTATCTTATTAGTGGCAACTTTCCTATTATCAATATACGAGTACTCTAGGGTGGCAACATTGTGAGGACATTGCTGTCCGTGGACCGGAAGGTCCTCGATTGAAAGAAAGAAAGAAAGAAAGAACATACATTTATTAATTTGGACGCCACAACACATATTACATGCTACAGAAAATTAACACAACACAAGAAAATAAAAAACACTAGTAAAAATAAATTAAAACCAAAAAAAAAAAAAAGAAAAAAACGCATAAAACAAAAGCCAAAGAATAAACTGTCCCCTCCCAATTGTCCAGCAGTGCCGTGTATTTTATATTATAAAGCTGTGTTGTGTTGAGGCATCCAGCATAAATGGTCCTCACTCAGCTTATGTCACGACCATAGGCCGTAACGCGGGTTTTCAGTGGGACCAGCTGAGTGAGTACCACGGACGACTGCAAATGTGTAGTGTACCTATTACCTAGTGAAATGTGTGTGTAATGTTGTGTAGAATAAAACAATACACTTTACTGTATACTATACATTTGAGGAGTAACAGTAGTAGGCAGACAATCTATAGCGCTTATGCAACTACCTATTTATAATTATGCATCGTGTTTAGCGGAGCTGGGCAGGCCAGCCACAAGTTGCGTTTACGATCTGTTAAAGAACCCCTTTGATGTGGGTAACGCAGGAACAATCGTTTTTGGAAATCCTTGGGGGAGATATGAAAAGCTGAAAATAAAATGATTAATGCAAATTTCCAAAATTGTTGAATAAACGTTACATTGCATAAGCTGTCGTCTAATGTTTTGTTTGTTCATATTCACGTTTTTATATTACAAGAGGTATAGACAAAAATTTAAATGAAAGGCATTTTTGCCGGAAAATTTTGTTTGTATTGGTCTGGGAGTTTTCTATGTATTATAAGTATATATTACAAAAGAAAAGTATTATACTTATATATTTGTAATCCCACTGTTGGTTCTGATATCTGTAACACAGGTGCTTGAGCTACCTATCTCAGAGTCAGATCAATGTATGTGATGTAGTGAAATATTATTATTATTTAGTGACTATCTGTAACACAAGTCCTTAAGCTACAGGTCAATGTATAAGATGTTGTGAGAATTCATTTATTATTCTGTCTCATGTTTACAAGCCGCTTAAAATACTTAAAGGCATCTTCAAACCGTGGCAGAGCCATGCTTTAGCATGAATGGGCCGGCTCGACCAGAGTGATACCACGGTCTCACAAAAGACCGTGCAGGTGTCTATGGGCCGCGATAGTCGCTTATCTACCATCAGATGATTCGTCTGCTCGTCTGCCAAAAATCTAATGGAGACGGCATAACTTGTTTTTTTTTATGATTAAGTATGTACCAGCCGCTTGAATAGAGATAGGGCTTTGCTAGGTATCTCTAAACGTAATTGTGTTGCGTATCTTAGTAGTGGCAACTTTCCTATTATTCAATATACGAGTACTCTATGGTGGCAACATTGCGAGGACATTGCTGTCCGTGGGACCGGAAAGGTCCTCGATTGGAGCTGGGCAGGCCAGCCACAAGTTGCGTTTACGATCTGTTAAAGAACCCTTTGATGTGGGTAACGCAGGAACAATCGTTTGGAAATCCTTGGGGGAGATATGAAAAGCTGAAAATAAAATCATTAATGCAAATTTCCAAAATTGTTGAATAAACGTTACATTGCATAAGCTGTCGTCTAATGTTTTGTTTGTTCATATTCACGTTTTTATTATTACACAGAGGTATAGACAAAAATTTAATGAAAACATTATTTGCCGGAAAATTTACTTTGTAATACGGGCAGTAAATAAAATTTAGCTTTGTATGTTATGGGATGAATACGGAGCAGAATCATATTCGCAAGCCTGGGGCGAGTCATGCTTGTGACAGCAAATATACGAGACGCTATACATAAGAAGAACGATATGTGAGAACTAGATTGGCAATGTACACAAAAGCGTAGGAACTGAACTGTGATGAATTGAAGTATAAGTTTAAAATTAATAAAAAATCTGAAGAAATAGACACACAGGTAGAATCGTCTTGATCTAAACAGTGTGACAAAGACAAGGAAGTTTAGATGAAAGGCCGAAAACAGAACTGTACTTTCTTTCTACGAAGGTACATTTGCGTATGGTATGGCCTATGCTGTACGGATTAAATTTCTTACCAATGTTTTTATAATTAAAAAATTTTTCGATAGTGAAAAAATGCCGCTTGAATAGAGAGAGGGCTTTTTGCTTTTTCTTTTTTATGAGATAGGGGGCAGACGAACAGACGGATCACCTGATGGTATGTGATTACCGCTGCCCATGAACACCCGCAACACCAGAGGAGTCACAAATGCGCTGCCGACCTTTTAAGAAGGAATACGCTCGCTTTTTGTTTTGCGCTAATTGTGTTGCGTATCTAAATAATAGTGGCAACTTTCCTTTTATTCAATATACTCTATGGTTGCAACATTTCAAGGACATTGGCGTCCGTGGGACCGGAAAGGTCCTCGATTGGAGCTGGGCAGGCCAGCCACAAGTTGCGTTTACGATCTGTTAAAGAACCCTTGTATGCGGGTACCGCAGCTGCGCAGGAACAATCGTTTGGAAATCCTTGGGGGAGATA
The DNA here is from genome assembly GCA_014851415.1 of Cnaphalocrocis medinalis. Classification (NCBI taxonomy): domain Eukaryota; kingdom Metazoa; phylum Arthropoda; class Insecta; order Lepidoptera; family Crambidae; genus Cnaphalocrocis; species Cnaphalocrocis medinalis. Next base: position 7,325,438 of record CM026284.1, read on the forward strand.
TGAAAATAAAATTATTAATGCAAATTTCCAAAATTGTTGAATAAACATTACATTGCATAAGCTGTCGTCTGACGTTTTGTTTGTTCATATTTCACGTTTTTATTATCGATATAATATAGTTTTGGGCGACCTCCAACTAGATAGTCTCAAACCCCCCCTTTCTTAGTGAAGTATTTTGGGTAAATAAAGAAAACTTCGGTTATCCGCCATTACAAAATATAATCACAACAGAGTAACCCTGACAACCGCCATAGACATCTTACCACAGACACTACATTCCTCCACACTAAAACAATACATACTAACTAATATAATAAAAAACAAAACTAATTAAAAACCTTAAACTACAAACATAAATTAAACATTATTTCAAGTTTTGTAGTTAGGCTGGTTCCTAACTCGGCACTGCCTTAGAGGCCGTGGCGTTCGGCTCTGGGGCGGCGGCGCGGCAGGCAAGGCGAGCGGGCACTCAGCGCAAGTGGCGCCCCGTGCTCGTGGAGCTACCCGCGCGCGGCTGGCACGCTTCCGCTCGTGACGACATCCCCGAAGCCGACCGGCCCCTCCGACCGGTCTCCACGCGGATAACCTCCGCGACCCGACTGGTTCCCTGCGTATCAGTGGCCGACGACTAGCGAACTCGGGGCAGGCGTGGTCGCCGCCAGCGACAAACACCTCGGCCGACCCGTTTTGCGTAATTGATCAACATGCCTGTGATTGACCGATCCATCCCCGCCTAAACCCTAAAATCACTGGGTACCGTGACTATCTTTACGTGCCCCGGAGCCCACTTTAGTCGCCATTGAAGTATTTTTGGGTAAATAAAGAAAACTTCGTTAACCGGCCATTACAAAATATAATCACAACAGAGTAACCCTGACAACCGCCATAGACATCTTACCACAGACACTACACTTAGGAGCGTATAAAAGGATTGATAATAAAGCCTTTTTACCTCCTTTTTACGTTTGTTTTCTACATAAATGGAATAAATTGAGAAAATACTTTTCCTTTAACCGAACTGGAATTTAATTTGAAAGCTCACTCTTGCGCACTCTGAAATCGCAACGAATTCGTCCGGATACCGAATTTTAATGTTTCCATTTATTCGCGAGCCTAAGCGGTAAGCTATCGGATAACGGGAAATCATTTTACTGTCGCGATCCCGGCCCGTCCGTCGGTGGTTTCAATGATTAAACGTGTTAATTATTTTAAGGACTGAAAGGGATTTATGGAAATACCATGAATCCGAAGTTATTTGCAGATTGTTTCCATTTCATTTAGGTATACATTGGCTAGCTGAACTATTACGTTAATGGGTTACGTTATCATCTTGGGAATGATAGCCAGCAGACTGGACTGTCCTTATCTCCGACACTGTTGCGACAGGCATGTGCCAGTCTCAGTGCCTGAGAGAAGGCTTTGACTATAATATTAGGTAATAATAATGCTAATACATAGTAAATAAATATAATTGTCATTGTATCTTATCCATTTTAGTTTATTTATTTATCTTATCATTTTAATTTTAATTTTAATTTGATTCTTATTAAATTTTAGTTAATCAATATTATGATTTAATCTAAATTCCTTTTAGTATTTTAATTCATTGGCATTATTATTATTTTCTGGTTATAAGTATAAATTAATTATTTTGAATTGTATTTGTTCTGTATGATGTGTGAAACTTTTGACTGTTATGGGTATATCCTGAAATAAAGACATTTAGTATTATTTATTATATATTAATGGGATATCTTCGATTCCAGTTAATTTTCATTGCTGCCAAATTTAGAAAGAATGACATAAAGATCATCAAATTTGTCTTGAGATTTGTTGAGAAGTTGTGTTATCTATTGATCTATCATGGCATTCTGCAGTCAATGGCACTCTGTCGCAAGATTGGGAGTTCCCCTCTTGCGGAGTCCTCTGCGAACGATAGCGCTGCGGGGCGCTCGAGCTTACCGAACGGTAGGTTCAAACGCGGCCTGTGTGCTCGCTGAAACCCCCCATGGGAGTCATTGCCCGAGGTGCTATCATCCACCAACTAGCGGACGGCGGTCAGGAGGGCAGAAAGAAAACGCTTCTGCCCCGTCCAGTGGGAGGTCGTACGGAGGGAGGCTCGGAATGGCATTATTTTTCTTTGTTATGGCCACAGCAGAACCCTAGACACGCTCGTCCTGTCCTGTCTAGACCGGACAAAAAATAAAACATCAAAAAAAATTCGTTCCGATACATGAAACTGGATTATGAATAATGTTTTTATACTAGCGGTAAGGATAACTAAAAAATACAATAAATATACAGTATTGTGTAGCGAATGCAACGGAACGAAAATATAATTTCACTTGAAAAATTTAATTAAAAACAACGTGCCTCTCGGATTCTCTTTATTATTTGAATCTGTGATTCTATTGTGGTAACATTTTAAAAGTAAACCAACTTTGCACTAACGTTTTTTGATATTGTGGTTAATATTAGTTACTTATCTCTTGGCAGCAAAGGGAAAGTAAGAAATCGTTTTCTTTAATGTATAATATAATAATTCACTTCTGCAATGCGTTATTTAATATGATTCAAAGTTTTGGCTTGTTTACCCAAAATAGGTTATTTCCACTAACAAAGTAAGTTACTCTAATAGCATAAAAGTAACATCACAACAACATTAGCATCACTCAGAGACATAATACTAAAGTTATTTAGGAATTACGTCCAGATCTAATTGTGACATAGTTATACGCTGTGGCAGGGCTGTGCAGGCAAAATGTGCATAAAATATTCTCCCATTCTGTTCTGCAATGCAAGCTATTCGCATGATATGATTTATAACGTGTTTTGAGATATTGCGGTCGAGCAAACCTTTTAACTACGAAAAGGATTTTATTTCCGCACATTTTATAAGAACGTTTGAATGCTCACTCTGTAACATTTTATTCGTTAAGTGCGGACAGTTTACAAAATCCTCCTATGGGATACGTCTACAGATATGTAGGAAAAAAGTAAGAGAGAGACAACAGTATACTTTTGAGTAGGTATGTAAAGAAACAGTGTCTCTGAATGCATATTCATGACGTGCTCATCAATCTTCAAGATGTCACTAGTTGTATGAGTTCAGTTCTCAAACATGTAGTGAATATCATCCATCGTCTTGTAATTTAATCATATGAGAAAATTGTTATTGATTGATGATCATGTTTAAGTGTTCACGATGTGTGGCTTTGTCTCAGCACATCTCGGTCATAGAATACACGCTTTCTTTCTAGGCTTCGTTTTTCGCCAGTATAGTTCTCAATAAACTGGTGAGAATGATGACCTGTCAAACTTTTACCATGTTGAACTTATGGCATCTAGCATAGCATGAAGCTAATAAACTGGAAAAAACGTCCGTCCCACAATTAAGTTTTCAAAAGCAAATTCCTCAAAATTCATAAAATCATCTAGTTATAACAAATTTCCAATCTAATAGGTGTATCAAAAGAGCTCTCGAGAACTTTAGAAGGACTTCATCGTATCTAAATTGAAAATTAGCGTTTAAGAATGTCATTTTGCAAACTCTAACATCTGCAGAATGAATAATAAAAACTTTGAGATGAAACTTAAGCTGATTAGAAATGCAACACCAGCTGCAAAGTATTAACTAACCGAAGGTAACGCAATTAGGTATAACTTTTTAATTTAAAGCTTAAAAGCAAAGTTGGTTCTAAGTTTATAGGAAAAAAATATTGTTTCTGAGATCCAAGAGGTAAAACGATGTTCAGCTATGTTCTACATCAGGTACAATCTATTGAACTTTTTCCATTGGTTTTGAAAATTTGTGTGAGACATTCAAATAAAAATCGGTTTAAGCAAATTGACAAATTTGGATTACACTTTGACTTACACATTGCTGTATTTCGGAACTACTACGAGAAGTATGTAAGTTTAGGCAAAGTGGACTTTGAACAAAATTTTACGGTGGCGATCAATTTTTCTAATGAACATTAGACCATGATTCAGAATTTTGGGGAATCTGGTACTCTGGTAATTATAAGGAAACGATTGCCGTCTGACCTTTGCAATCCTTTAATTGATTAATTGAATAATGTTTACATCTGAAATGTGCAGGTTTCTTCACGATGTTTTTCCTGGCCAAAATAATGGTAGAAACACGCACGCACATAGATTAGAAACATCCAGATGTGCTTGTCCGGATTCCTACCAACCCCCCGGGTGGAAGACGCGTTTTTATCCACGGAGTTTCATCGCTCAAGTACTTTTATTACGTGTAGCTAAATTGTTGTCCCCGGCTCCTTAATAAACTTCGCTTCAAAGCCCGTACCTACAAGGTTAGAAAGGAATGTCTCACATACTCGTATCTTATTAATTTACGAAATTTTAACCCTCTCCAAAATGAAAGGGTCTATTAATATGAGTCCCTCGATTCGCCAGAAATTTTAGGCGAAGATACTTATTAGTCTTGAACATTCTGGTGGATGGCAATTTAACGTATCTATATCACTGAATTTTTCTTCCGCCTAGTGCTTTATACCGTTTTATACAGGGTAGTCTTCTACCACGATGGAGGCTGTGGTAAGGCTTGATATTAAGTTAAGAGAAATTATTTATTTAACCGCATCTCCTATACCAGGGGTCATTAAATAAGTAAAGTAGACGATGTGTCAAGTCGCTGAGACCCCTCCCCCTTTCTCTCTCCCTCTTTGGTTTACTACCAAATTTGGTGAGCCATGTCGTTCGTCGTGTCGTCAACACGTTCCATATGTATCGTTTTGTGTAAAATAAAAACTAGACGAGTTTTCGTCGCGACGTTCATTAAAACGCCGTGTAAATCGTGAAAACGACGAGTAGAAAATTCCTCATCATCTTTGTGGTCCCGTCCCGTCATCGCTCCACCACCGCAGCTTTTGTGCTTGCCAAAAGAAAATAACAGAACTTAACTATAATACGGTTTAGTCTCCAGTCAAATTGAACTCGGGTAGGGGTTAGTGGTGGGTCGTCGACGATTTTACAGTCGACGCAACGAGACCGTTTACCGTCGACGATAAACTAGTTTAAAAAACAGTCTAATTTTCGACTAGTTTACGTCGTCGTCAAAAAGACTACTTCATCACATAAACGATTAGTGAACGTGAACGAACGGCCAGACGCTCGCGACACGACAACGGACTCGTCAACCAGTCGACGAATAAACTAGTTTATCTGTGAACTATAAACTAGTTGAATCGTTCACGTAGGTACAAAAAACAGTTTAGGTAAACGGTTCGTTCATACAACGCGACGCCCACCTCTAGTAGGGTTGGTTGGTACTGCTGAGAATTTGTGGTGATGTGAACCAACTTCCTGTCGTATAAATGCTAATATTTATTTTCCAGCAAATATCATACCAGCAAAGTTCCGCATTCTTGTTGAAGTATGTCAGCAGTTGGGATCGGTCGATGATGTCTCGAACGGCTCCCTGCAGCTCATCCACGCACCTGGACCAGTCGGGTGACACCTTAGCCCAGCAACCGGGTTCCTTCAGGAATTCTGTTCAAAATACAATAAAAATAAATCAATGCTCCGAAATTAATAATTACGTATAATCAACGTGGCACCGGCTTTGACCAACCCCAGGCTCGTAGGATATATATGTGATATGGCCCGTATACGAAGTAGTATTTAGTACGTAATCAGTTTTGGAGAATTGCCTTTGCTACTGCTCAGTTTTCGCTAATTGCAATTCAACGAAATGCGAAACGGCTAGATTCCACCACTTTGCCTACCGGAACAAATTCAAATGCGTTGGCGGCCCGCATAATTATACATTTATCATAGGCCACGGACTAAAATGATGATACTTATTCAACAACGCGTAAAACATTGTTGCATGAGTTTGCAGTTCTGTTATGTAAGTGATTTGGTTTTAAGTAGGTAATTGCAATAAAAATATTGTTCTTGTAACTCCGCTGGAGTTACGCCCATAGTCACCAGTCTATGGGCGGCGGCAATCGCTTACCAGCACGTGTACCGTCTGCTCATCTCATAATCATCATTTCAGCCAATAGACATCCACTGCTGGACATATTAGGCTTCCCCCAAAGTTCTCCACACAGATCGGTCCTGTGCCACCCGCACCTAAGGATCTCTCCCTTATCTGCTATTCATAAGACATTTTAAGAGGAAAAATAACTCTGTTTGGTACCATATTTTGTGACTTGTTGTTGACATAATGCGTTACGTTTACTATACGTACGAACCTACATAATTATTATGTAGTTCTTTCAAACTACGCTCCCTGGAATCGATATTCAGTTTTGAACCATTTGATTGTTGATAGATTTAAAAGTTCAAATTGTGGACCCCTGTGAAATTTTAATAATTTTTTGTTTAATTTGCAATGCTGATTTCAACTGGTACAAAAATATTTTTACAGAAACGTGAGCGTTTTCAAAACTTTTCAGTAGGTAGGTAATATTTGGATGTACTTTTTGTAAAGGCACTACATACAGTGGCTGAATAAAGGTATGTATATTTCAACAAATGGTTAAAGGAATATCTTGTCTATAGATAATTTGAATCTTAAAGGTAAATTAAAATTAAAAGTGTGGCTTTAGTTTACATTATTACTGCGAGTTTGAGTAGTAGAATGCATACATTATGACTACTTGCCGGGAGTTATGTATTTTTTTTGTCTGTCACAAACCTAAATCGAACGTATACGAATGTGATCAAGCGCGGCGACCGCTCTAGTAAAACGGTAATTTTTCACCCGCTATTGCCGCGTGCACCATCCATACACGTGATTATTTACCAGAACCGTTTACGATGCGTTGTGACAAAGCCTATAAATTACAATAAAGTCATGGGAACAAAAGGCTCGCTCTGGTATAAATCGTCCCTTGCTATTCGCGAGGTTTATGATAGGATTGCGTGCGTGTCACACAATTTGCGACGTCACGGGGATAATTTGACATTTATATTGCCACTGTAATACAAGCACATTTTTTTCTCTCGTCTCACACACGAGATAAAAAACGTGCTCATTCGAAGCGGTTAGCAGATTCCTCATTTTACACATAATACTTTACCTCTATATATTACTTATGCGTAGCGTAAAATGTTTTGCATTCATAAATATTTATTGCAAAATTTAATTTAAAGTATTCCTTTTTTTCCCATAGGAAACCATCATGGCCTTCACCTTGCCACATGTGGGGGACAAGATGGTGTGTGGGACTCTAACCCTAACCAAAACCCCTGGGGTGTCCATCTCAAAGTATCCTACCGAAACGTAAATGGCATCCAATCTCAACTTTCAACCAACAATGCAGGACATGGTAGTGCTCGCATGTGTGTGCAGACACAAGTGTACTCTCTACTCTCTTAATTCTATGGGAAATCAGTATGACACAACCGAAGAGGTCGAAGGGATCAAGGGATGTGACGCAAGACCAATGCATTAAAGTAGGTACTTTTCTAGACGCGGGGTACAAGACCGACCCGGGTCTAACTTCGTGCTGACACTGAAAATTAGAGACAAATCGGAGGATCTGAGCGTAGCTCTCGTATTAACGTGCTACCGAGGCAATTGTGCAAAATACGACTCGTCAACATGTTTTGCCACAAACTTTCTTATGAACATTCCTGCAAAGTGTCAAAGTATAATTGCTAATGCCGCTTTCATGTGAATTGTAAGTAGGTAAATATGTTTGTCAGTCCATGCTAGCAGATAACCATGGATCTACGACATTGAAGCTGGAAACCTCATACTCTTGACATACTTAGTCAAAAATATAACAACTTGTTGAATATCTGTCAACTAATCTAAAAATATGTATAAAGAGTTTAATCGCATAGTAAAAGGTCAAGGCTTATAGGTTAGCCGAAGAGCGAAACACTTGCGCGATGCAATCGACTCCCAACGCCATCTATTGGTTGGTACTTGTCTACATTAAGTTCCGGAACGAAGTGAGGCTGGGCCACTAGTAGGTTATAAAGGTGTACCTATTATTATATTATGTAACACCTCCATTAATTCTGATATCCATAACACAAGTGCTCAATATGTATAGCTACTTACTTTGGGTTCGATTTATGTGATGTTGGCTGATGTTTATTTATTAATGCCAATCTTCAAAGTTACCCTTTCTAAAATATTGCCTTCTTTATCTGCTAGCTCAAATCTAGAGCGTTTAGCGATAAACACTACCCATTTGATTTTTAATGAGTTTAGCCGTCTTAAAAGACAAATGCAAACGTAAATAAACAATAATGTCTTAGCTAACACACAATATTTCTTACCTACATTTAGCACTTGTGTTACAGATAACAGACAGACAACAGAGGAAATACAATTATAATACTTAATACACATATTACACCCAGACACTGAACAACACGAATTTGTGTCCTTGTTGGAAATCTATAGGGTGGGAATATACCTATATCCTACATATGTATCAAGATATATACTTAATTACATTGTAAATTATACATTATCTAAAAATATATATTTTTAAATATTTTTAAATGTATGACGATTTGTAAGTTATCCAAATTTGTAAGTTATTAAATCAATCTATAACATTTTATAGGCACGCGTGCGATGGTCGATTTACAGCTGCGAAAAAAATAATTCCTGGTTATACAATAGGCGAACGGTACCTGATGGTACCGGTGAAGCGAGATGAGTGGATAAATTTAGACGAGTATTTTAACTTCTACGGGCACACTGACGAGTCAAATTGCCAATTTCCTGTGTGGAATACCTAACGCTTTGCAGCCGCGCAGTAAAAACACATCATATTTGACCATCTTTTGTTCATTTGGGTGCTTCTTATAGTCCCAGTTCCAGAGCCGATCTTTATTCCTTATATTGTGGCGGGTTATTGCATTCCCCCTGATATCATCATCAGCAACCCACACTCGACCACTGCTGGACATAGGTCTCCCCTAATGCACGCCACCGCTCCCGATTTTCGGCCACTCTCATCCAGCCCACACCAACATCCAACAACAAGTCCTTGAGTGGAGACCGCGACTCGGTAGGCGTAGTGTTGGACGCCCTGCGACAAGATGGGATGATGACATTCCCCCTGATATGGTTGAGTGAAATGATGGCTGACACATACATCATACTTGTGGCCCCCTTTTTTTTGTTGTCGCTGGTGAATACCTTCCTGCCGGGGGGTCAGGCGGGTTATGTCGGGGTCTCCTCCGGCAGCGGCCGGAGGCATACCGACTAAACCCCAGCGTGCGTGGCAAAAATGACGAGTAAAGGGCACAGTAATGAACCGCCATGGATGGTACGGATATACTGATATGGATGGTACAGTCAGCCACACATCAGGTTACCATAGCCTGTCAAATTTCCTCAATTGATATTCAACCTAATGTCTATGATAATAAAATGAGAGTCGATTGAAGAAATTCGACAGGTTTGTATACTTTGATGAGTGGCTGTACGTACTTATAACAATGTGGTCACATTTTACCTTAATCATCTAAATTAATTACAACGTGTTGAGTTAGTTGAGTACATTCCCTTTGAACTCCTTTTGAACTTTAAGGCGGAGGAAATGAAACATTGACATGACAACTCTATGAATACATTGAATAGTTTCAAAGAAGATCTAGTTCGTACAGAAGTTTGAATGAGAACCCAATCGGGGTAACATTGAAACATCTCCCTTTGAGATTTATTCTTTATAATGTTAAATATATCTGATCAAATTGGAACGTTCCAAAAATAAATAGAATTAATAGTAACTTAAGTAAATAGCAAGTTACCGCTACTCTGTTTTGATGTGATTTATCATTCATAGCGAATTCATTCCATAATATGTATTTATTTAGGTACCCAGTCCACTAGTAAGTCAACCCATTAATAGCCCAAGTCCATTTTTTAATCTACCAATATTCGCCACTATCATATTATCGGGGTTGTCCTTTGTTTGCTGCACTTTTATACTTAATGTACAGGAAATAGTCGCCGGTCATCGCAATCGTATATTATGTAACAATAGACCGGAATTCTACGCTAATATTTACTGAGTATTTTTATTGGCTTCTACTCTACGCACTCCTTCCAAACGGCATATTCCCAAGATTCTGAAATAAGTACATATTTTACAGGTATCTGTTTATATCATCAATACTAATTAAAAAGAGATAAATTCTATAGACATCGACAAACCTTTTGTACAAATCGAAAAGGCAAAACAAGCGCGATGCAACCAACGCCCAGCGCCATCTGTAGTGAGATCTTCGGCTTCAATTGAAGTCCTCATGTTTGAGAGACAAATTTAATGTTCATAATTTAATTATTTTAGTGATAACTCTTGCAGTAATCAGTTATTTAACTCCTTCCTCATCTAATACAAGTTTTAACTAAAGCGCTGGTTGAGAGACGAAAGTTTCACTTCAGCTGAGGTGGAGTTTGTCCATCAAACTGAATACTAAATGCAATGCAAACTTTACTAATTACTTTGAACAAAGTGAACAAAAACAAATAGGTAATGTCAGCGCACCCCAGACTCTAAAGCGACAGATTTGGACGCGATCTAAAATGGCAAGCTGAGTTTGAACTAAGCTTTTGAATGTTGAATGGCTTTTTAAGATCCCGTAACCAAATGGCAAAAAATTGAACTCTTATAGATTCGTCATGTCTGTCTGTCTGTTTTTCCAAAACTATATGAACTAAATTGTTAGAACTTGGTAAAACCTAAGATGTATTCTGTGAACCGCATAATTTTTTTGGCATTGACACGCAATTGACCGGTTTTTTGGCAATATCTTTCATCACAAAATTTGGTTCTTACTTTATCCAATAAAATCAGTTCAATGGAAAAACAAGAGTTTTATCCACAAAATCAATGGGAATGGTAAGTATACTCCTATTCTTTACAATTTGCATTCCTACAGTGACATTTATAACAATGCATTGGTGGAAAGCTATAACAATGCATTGCTGTGTGACAGGCGTAAAGGTAGATATACGAGATATTCATCCAGACAACACAACGCAACCATCCCGTAACGGACGTGATATTCCCCTCGTATCTAAGCAAAAAAGTTTCATATTTTCGAGTAAATTATCAGCCTATATACTGTCCCACTGAAGGGCAAAGGCCATCATAGAAATCAAGTCATCGCTACCATGATAGGATTGGCCTTAATCACCACGTTTGTCTAATGCGCTTACGTTGCGAGCTATGTTCGAAAAAAATCGAAACATGCTTTTGCTCGCCCCGGGGATATGCATACCTATGGCTTAGACCCTGAGAAAGAACATAGGCTACTTTTTATTGCGGAATAGGGGTTGAAAGGGGGGGACGTGCGGACGAAGTCGCGGGTAACAGCTAGTAACTAATATAAATAACAAGTCAACTGTCTATAGTATTGCGTCCAATGCTGACACTATGGAGCACGTGTAATTCCCGGGAGGGGTCCAAAGCTCTCGCTTTAGCCAGGGTACGTTTAGACCATGATTCAGTATTTTGGGAGTGTCGTAATTACAAAGAAGCAACTGCCGTCTGACCTTCACAACTCTCTAACAGGGGAATGATACCTGCTAAATCATGGTGCACGTTGCATAAACTATCGGAAACTAGCAGATTTTCTTACGATGTTTTCCCTCATCGTCAAGCTAATAGTAGATAATAACAGAGATTTAGAAAATTTTGAAGTGCATGGTCAGATTTGAACTACGATCCCCTGTATGGAGATCGCGTTCTTATTCATTGATAATTGTATTTATAGCTCTCAGCCCTCATAAAATAAATATTGAGGTCAATACAATATCTCTTACAATATTATTCTCGCATTGGTACATAGCATGTAGTTGTATAGGTATACCACTACATTTATTATCACGCCGGTTTACAATACATCACGGATGATGAGAGAAATTTTCTCTTTGATGTGATTTAACGCAAATGAGCAGTCAATTAAAAATGAGCTAATGGGGTATGAAAAATTTCTTGAATTTCGTGACATAAAGGCGAGAATCGATTGAATATTTATTGATACTCGTAGATTTGTATACATTTCTTCTCAAGAGTAAGACCAAAAAGCCTCATACGAGGTAGAAAACAATTGATTTTCTATTGTGTCTGTCTGCTGTCTGGGCCTTACGACGTTAAACTATGATTTGCGATGTACATTATCTATTATTGATAAATATCACAAAAACGAAAATTGGGAGCCAGCAAAGCTCAGAACGTAGGTATAAATAACTTTCGGCGACTCATCATTTATGTGAATCGTAGTTTCAATAACAAAGAAAGATATCCTGACTGAAGGACTCACAGCTGAACTTGACAGCTGTAATTCGAAACATTTTGTTGTGGCTTATGTTAATAGAAGTGACATGGTATGTTGAGATAAATGGTTCTGAAGCGTGAGGCAACATCCTACAGCTATTGACATCATCTAGTGTATGAACATATTTTGATACCTACCATTGGTATTGAACAAAAGAGGATTTAAATCTTTTAACGTAATTATATCAATTATTTTGTCAATTTATTAAGGCATAATACTACACAGCATGTCTAAAATATTCAATCAAACTGAAGTTCGGTCCGGTTAATGGTTATAAATAGGAATCATACCACATATGGCACACATATTAAATAAATTTTGTCCTTTGCGATGACGTCACGCTTAAATACCTACTTAGGGGTTTTGATGAAGTTTTACTATTTATAACATAGTGATTTTACTAGTGAATAGCTATATAGCTTAGAACAGTTACGAAGACATATTAAAGTAATACATTAATAATAGTTTATGGCAATTTTTTTTTGCCGAACTAGACAGTATGCGGCCCATGTGATGGTAATTGTAACAGCTGCTCATGATAATGCCGTGGCAAAGTCATTCCACTGCCCACCATGAAAAAAGAACTCTTGAAACTTTCGTTTAAAAACGGTTGTCTCTCTAAAATGATTAATAATATGAATAAAAAGGAATATAAATAAGTGTTTACCTCTTCGTAATGCAGTTTCATTGGTGCATAAGAAGCGCATAAGTGCGCGCGCGCCCCCGATCTGTTGCTGGACGAGCTTCTGTCCATCCGTTGGCAGGCAGCGCTTGATCCACGTGTCCATACATGCCATGCCGGTCTGGTACGCTCTGAGAATAAACATTTTATGTAATGGATTTATACATTATTCTACCACTACAGCTACTACAATGTTAAAGAAAACTTTGTACAAAATGATGAAATGATTTTGCAGTAAATGGTTGAGTACTTATTGAGTACTTACTATAAATAGAAATAAAACGAGATGCTGAATTTAAACACGGAAACATTTTAGTTGTTTTAATTCTGAAGCCCTCATAATAGGTAACATTAATAAAGGCCCTTTATCATATTAGATTATCGAAATAAGCAAAATAAATAATATCAGGTTCATTTATAAGAAAAAAAATACTTTTTTAATACGCGTAAAGACTGTCCATAACTATGATAATGTACATTAAGGTTAACTGCTGTCTCTGAGTGCGGCAGATAAACTCATTTTGATGTAACGCTGCGATTATACGATTGCGGTAGAATTTAGCCTGAAACGCATTCGCCTATCAGTCTTTGGCTATCCGCCAAATTCAGCTGTGATTTCTGTTATATCGGTATTTGCTAGGCATTCCTATGATTGATTTGTGGGATGAGTGATCGGTACTTCATCTCAATTAGACTTAACTTGCAATCCATTATTGTTCAAAACCAACAATGCGAGTTAGCTTTCTACTGACTAACAGAAATTTAAATAACACTACACAATCAATTAATTACAAAGTGTTGGAACCAGAATGAATAACGAAACCCAAATATAGCATTATTTTATTACGTAGCTATTATTTTTTGATAGGTGGCAGACGATTAGACGGGTCACCTGAAGGTAAGCGTTTGCCGCCGCCCCATAGACACCTGCAACGCCAGTAGAGTAGTGTCCCCGGTACCCCTACTTACTCGACGAAACACAGCAGAGGCGCTGCGTAACACCGGTAACTTCTGTAGCGCTACCATGAGTTGGCATCGAAAAGTAACATAAAGTTACTACAGTCGATAGCGAGTAAAGGGGCGTCGAATAGATTTCGATTGAACACGTACGTAATTTTTCGATGCCTACCGTCAAATTTGTGACTCGTGGTATTTCCATAGAGTTTCAAATACTATCCTCGCTAACGAAAACTATCGCTTTCATTTAATTTAATTTAATTTAATTTCATGTCTCTTCCATTGTGATGCATTTGAAAGAGACAGAGCAATAGTTTACGTTATGTCAGTTTTCGATGTCAACTCGTAGCCTAACTCGTAGCGCTACGGAAAACGTTACTCGCTAGCGAATACATTTCGATAGGTTTCTATTTGACAACTCATACTATATTTTAGTTTTTCAAGTGACCGCTAGAGGCGCAAATCTATGAAAAAGTGTACACCTTTTTCATAGATTTTTTTACGCAGACGCTAGCGAGTTCGGTCACTGTAAACTCATGGTAGCGCTACTGTTAGGCCTTGGTATCACGGTCGAGCCGACCCATTTATGCTGAAGCGTGGCTCTCTCACGGTGTGGTCTTAAATGTTAGGATAACAGAAAATTAAGTTATTTATTTTAACAAATTAAATGACGGAACGGAATGTAGTTAATCATCAGTGTTAAATTTTCCGGTGCATTTAATTTTTGTTTACCTTTAGAATCATAAGCATCACAGAAACAATCTGTTGTTGCTTTTTTAATAAACTGGGTACCTATATAAGAGCTTTTTACTGATACTCAATAACGTAAACATCCATAGGGAACACACCACTTAGGATACATTTCCGCACTTAGGTAAATTTGGACCATCACAAAGCGAAAACTCATAATTTATTCAGTGAAGAATTTTCCCGCTGGTTTATAATGTAAATTGTAGGGTACCAACCAACATTTTCAGATTTAACTGAGTCAAAACCTTTGTTGCATAAGCATGTGGTTACAAAGTTGACATTATTTATTATAGTTAGTTATATGCAACCCTGTCAGGGCACAACATTATAAAATGCAGTATCGTATGATCGCAGCGTGATATTCGTAGTTGTGTCCAAAGCGCTCCAGAGCCTGTGTATTGTGATCCAGGATTTTGGTCAAGTACCTACGGTAATTATCATGAAGCGAAGGACTACTGTTTGGCACCCTTAAAGAATGGAGCAGGACCAACGGAATCGTGGCTAAAACACAGGTCCTTCCACCAGCCCATGGTCCTTCGTACCGTCTCGGCATACGGACCGAATCTTGGGAGACGCTCACCAGGTACTTGCAAGGGCTCTTTCCCCGGTACGTCTATAATTATGAGCATACTTAAAAATTAACGTCGCGTTAATTCCCGACTATAATAAGAATAGACCACTTTTTTACATTATTTTATAGTCATTATGTTCAGCAGATTATTCAATTTGTCCATTTTATAAGATGAAATTTATTGGAAAAAATTCTTTCAGTGCAGGCGCAAATGTAATTATGTTAGTTTATCTTAGAATCAGAAGATATTGAGAATGTCAGTGTCTATGATTAGAAAGAGAGTAGGAAAGTGATTTTAGAAAATTTTCTCTCACAATTTTCCTGTCGATATTGTTTATCCACTTTGATGTATCGCCGACTTCCCACAGCGTTCAAAATGAAAAACCGTGTGAGCAACAATATTTTTCTGCTCTCTCTTTCTTTCGATAAATAGTACCAAAAAAAATTAGAAAAAATCACGATTTGTAACAATGGAAAGTCGTGAGACTTTTTTTCATCGTTTTTGAAAAGTTACGCAATCTTAGAATCTTGTTTAACTAGAAAAATGCTTTAAAAATCTGAAAAGGGATTGGAAATGTAAATCCATACTAATATTATTAATGCCAAAGTAATTCTGTCTGTCTGTCTGTTACTCTTTCACGCCAAAACTACCGAACGGATTTAAATGAAATTTGGTATACAGATGATCTAGACTCTGAGAAAAAACATAGACTACTTTTTATTGCTAAAAGGGGGTTGTAAGGGGTTAAAAGGGGAGTAAAAAGTTACGTTTCCACGCGGACGAAGTCGCGGGCGGCCGCTAGTCTCTTATGAAAATAGAAGAATTCAAAATTATTATTGTAAAATAAACCCCACTAAGAAGGCATCTGTTCTGTAGAGGCGCTACTTGTAAATGAATTCTAATACCTTGTTATATTTCAGACTTTGAAGAAGGCTTTATTTGCCCTGTCTATCAAAATTACACTTAGGTACAACTTGAGGGGCTTTTGATAAAATATTAGGCTTAGTCTCATACACCAGCAATAAGTTTAATGTTGTAGTTATTTAAAGCTACTTAAAAATATATATTTTTAAACATGGCTCTACTCTTAAATGTTGGCTAATGTTGAAGTCAGTTAAAGTCGTTTTATTGACTATTGGATATTATCGAGACTACTTTTAACTAAATCTCGAGTTTTTAAGATAAGAGCAGCTTGTGGCAAATATAGCTAACTGGGCACCCGATGGTAAGTGATCACCGCAGGGTCAGCTTCAGCTACACCAGAAAGAGTGCAGATGCGTTGCCCGCTTTTGCGTTCGAAGTAACAAGAGCCGTCATAATGGAATACTTACCATCGCAAACCGCCTAAGCAACAAGGTGATTTTGTCTACATTCTGCACAAAGAAACAACAATAGCTCATCTATGCAAATTCCTCACACAAATAACACGCAATGCAGTGGTTGCGATTTCAATGGTTATTTATGCCTATCGAGTGTATGTGTGTGAGAGTGAGTGAGGCGACAGCCTAGTCTCGTCGTTCGGCCTTTGCACAGAGCAGAACAAGATAATATGAACGTCAGCACACTTGTTTTACTCAGGCTACGGTATATTTATATTTGCTATTATATCAACTGTGCTCAGACTTTCGTTTGTGAGAGGGGTTTTTGCGCCAACACGAAAAAGGCGTTACCTTAATTTTCTCACAAACGCATTTACCGACTATTATTTGAGCGAAACAAACCTTGGGATGAGGGTTCGATTGAATGACAAGAAAGCTATATTTCTTATGAAATTGTTAGTACAGAAAACACGCCAAATTAGTAGAATTCCTTAGAATAATAAATTATTCTAAGTAGAATTCACTAATTTGGCGTGTTTTCTGTACTACAGTCGCCGTTGCGCCGTTGTATCTGGTTGTATCATGCCCGATTTGACAAATGTCAGACTGAAAGCACTAGTGAGGGACAACGGTAAAATTGCCGAAACATATAAGTAACAGTTATTTCCACTAAGGGCAGTTTCCCATATTCAAAAATATTTTGTTTTATAATTAAATGGGTTTGCACTTGACCTCATCTCGCCTGATGGAGAGTGACAATGAGGTCTAAGATGTAGCGTGTTTTCCCAGAAGATGCCAATTCTGTCTCGACTTAAAGACACTCAAATTGTAGCTCTCTTGGAATACAGAAGCCGGCAAGTTGTTGCATTAATTATCAGTTCGTATTAAGAAAGAAGAAGCGAAAAGCGAAATTTATTTTCAAAATAAAATATTAAAACCTTCAAGTGACAAATAACTAGTATTTAATAAAATACGCGGTGAGTATTACCGGTAACGTCACTATGAAAACGTGTCGAACGGCGTTGTTGTAAAAGCGTAATACAGAGTGGACATTTAACGTTTTCTTTTTATTCTCAAACTAGCGGCCGCCCGCGACTTCGTCCGCGTGGAAAAGTAACTTTTTACCCCCTTTTTAACCCCTTACAACCCCTTTTTCGCAATAAAAAGTAGCCTATGTTCTTTCTCAGGGTCTAGATCATCTGTATACCAAATTTCATTGAAATCCGTTCAGTGGTTTTGGCGTGAAAGAGTAACAGACAGACAGACAGACAGACAGACAGACAGACAGAGTTACTTTCGCATTTATAATATTAGTATATGGATTATTTTAACTAATAAAAGACAAATAATTAGATAATAAGATGCCTTTGACATTATGAAATGAAGTTTTATTTTTAAAAGTAGGATAAAGGCAGAATAAAAAATGTCAAATTGGGCATGATATAACGGCCCGACTATAACAGTTTCAGACAATTCGGGTGAATGATATAAGAAACAGGGTTTTTATGTAGAAATAGGAATATTTTTTATTGAATACATAAGTCCATAGAGAACATTTTTAACCCGGCGCCAATGACGTGGAAATAATTTCAAAAACAATGACCCCGGGTCATTATGACCCAATTTTCATAAACCATTTTTCAGGAAATTAAGCAAGTCATCTTATCTTTAATTGTTGTCTATGTAAAAAGGGTTCTTTAATAAGCTAGTATCACAGAAATAAAACTTATACATTGCATAAATCAATTTTTTATTAATTAACTAACAACACATGCAAAATCATCTAAAAAAACACAACATTTCTTTTAATTATGTTTTTGGTAAAGATTTCTTATTAATAATAGGAATCAACAATCTTATCTAGTAATTAAGAGATCAAATCGAGTATTTTCATCAAAACCCTAAAAAAGAACTACATAAATTTAAATTCCACACTAAATAAGCGAACAAAAGTAAGTCACAAAATCACCGCAGCACCGATGACGCTGGGTCATATTTACCCGTTTTAACTTGACGCACGTGTATCTCGCTGCGCAAGCGGCGTCGCACTGAGCGGGCCAGCGAAGCGTGTAGGGGGGCGGTGTATCTCCAGCTATAGGAACGCTCGAAACACAAAATGGACGCGAAAAAGAAATATAGTCGCTTAAAAACGCCTCGGGTCATTATGACCCAGCGTCAATGACGCCGGGTTAAGAATGTTAAATATATTATATACCGCTTATTTGGAATGTCGATTTCTACAGTGAAAAACCAGCAAGGCTCTACTCTTTGCAAGTAGTCATGATCATTTTTATTTTGATAACAATGCAATACCAACAAAGTCATAACCTTCCTACCTTGGTCCCAGATTAACTGGGGTAGGCGCAGTATATTTTCTTCTTTCATTCCCACTCATTCGTCACCGTATCATCTACCCCCTTTTCAGTCATGCAACATCAACAATGTAAACAGAGGAAACTTGTATATTATCATCGGGTGCACTCCCAGTTATTATATCTAAGGTTCCCCGTCATTTTAAGTAGGTGGACAGGCAATTTCCGTCCAGCAGGAAATTCCGCACAGTGGCAGAGGAAATTGTGAATCAAACTAACTACAGATGCCAGCCTACCGTATGATTTCGATATTGTATTGGATTTGTATTCGTTAAAACTACACTTCACAGAAAGGAATGTGCTCTGGAGCGGGTGAATGAAATTATTTTTTTATTTGATTTATCAGTGTTAAATCAACTTGATTCTATTACAAGCATGGGCGATAAAAATAGCATGACCATGATGATACACAATCGATAATTTAATGAAATGGTCGAAATTCATAAAATGTTCCTTATCTATTGTTTTTATTAGGTAGGTCAATGATGAGTAATCTTTTTTTGGATAAGGCCACTTCATGATATGGTCACGATTTTGATCATATCGGAAAGTATAATAAAAATAAGTACACTGATTACTTCCATAAAGATGTCAAATGTTCATCGAAGGATATAGCTTCCTACTTCTAACTCACACCTACTAAGTCATATCTTTGAATAAGATCTACTCATCAAAAAATAATAAAATTTACGGCTGTACCGTGAGCCGATGTTACAACCCACATCAAAAGTTTTATTTTATTGTAAAATACTTACGAGCAATGTAGATCCAGTTCATCCCTCGTCTTCGGAAGGCCTACAGGTGTCCGAGGAATCAGCTCTACACACACTTTCAGTTCGTTGGAGTCACAATTGTCAGTTTCACCAAGTTGGGCTCCACCGCCGCCTGAAAAGAAGGCTTGTATTAGGTCACGATTTTTATAACCTACTTATAATAAATGTATTACATAACTAGTGGTCCGCTCTCACTTCGTTTCGGAACAGTAGCTTCCTGTCTACCAATAGAGGGCGCTGGGCGTTGATTGTATCGTGCAAGTGTTTCGTGTTTTTAGTTTACCAATATAAACCCTGGCGTGGAATATGAGATTAACCTCTTTATAAATACTATAGAAGACTATAGATAATGAAAAAAAAAACCTCACAACATTGCAAACATTGACCTGACTGCGTACTAAGTAGCGTAAACACTGTGTTACAAATATCAGACAACAGTGTTTCACAATTATAATACTTAAACACATCCAGGGTGGTCCAGGGTGGGGATCGACCACTGATGAGCAGGGTCACTATCAAATGCGCCATCAGCGTGGCAAAATAATATTCGATTTTCTAGGTAATTTCAAAACAGATATTTACAAGACTTCAATAAAATATATAACTACAGGATAATCTAATTCGACACTCAATTATATCAAGCTACCTTGTGACAAAGTGCGAAAATGTTTAGTACAACTTTAAGCCCCACATTACATCATGCGTTACTCAAGATTCTAAATCTTTAGCATACTTACTTTGGAACAAAGCTTAACCTAATTGTAAATTTTGGGCACAACCACCGTTATCACATTACAATAAGTACGTAAGGTTTTTGAATGATATCACTCAAATCTCAGAAGGAAAATGGTGCCACTTTTCTTCTGTATCTCCTGTTTAGAAAGATATCTCAATACAAATTTTGAAGACTTATACATATAGAGATTGTGAGGTATCTTTACTTTTATGCATTTGATGAAAAAGCACATTTTTTGAGCTTCAGTTCTATATTGGGTGAACCCCTAACAGTTTTTGTTATTCCTTTTTTCTGTGTGGTTCATAGAATACCTTACCAAGTTTCAACAGTAGGTGTAGTTCGTATGATTTTGGAAAAAAAATGGCTTCAACCTACGAAAAGACAGACTGAGAGACATGGCGAATATTTATAAGAGTTTCGTTTTTTGCTATTTGACTACAGAACCCTAAAAATGGTCATTAAATGTTCTCAACTTTCTACCAGCGAGTTTTACTTCAAACTTATTCGGTTTTTTTTTAATAACGTAAGCTTGACCAACCCGGTCTCAGGTAGACCGACGATCCAGTAAGGGTCGCAGGAATTCCTTGGATGCGGGTGGCATAGGATTGATCTGTATGGAGAACATTATGGGAAGTCTATGTCCAGCAGTGGACGTCTATTGGCTGAAATGATAATAATGATGATGATGAATTCCCAACTTCATATTTAACAGTAATGGCTGTAATAATTCTCATATAAGCCTTTGCATTAGACATTAACCGATAATGTTTTGTTAATAGGTCGTTATGTGGAGGGTTTTCGGTCGAGACCCGAGTAATAGTTTTCTAATGGCATTATTGTTCGTAAAGTTTACTGAGCGAAAGTTACGAGCCCAATTAGGACAAAGATTATATGGACAATCACACATTGGGTTGTTACAATCAGAATCAAATTCCCTCATTTTTTATGTGGTAAGTAGCAGATGGTTCATCTGATGGTAAGCGATTACAGCAGTCCATAGACACCCTCAATACCTAATGGAGTCACAAGTGCGCTGGCACACATTTTTATCCCCTTTCCCCCATGGTTAGCCTTCGGTACTCTCTCTCAGCAAAACAAAGCTCAAGCTCAGCTTAAAGTTGGTCTTCTGCGTACGATCGCGTACAGAAATCTTTTCGTTTTTCGACATAATTGACTGATAAGACGTACTTTAGGGAGAGACACCATACGATATACCGCTACAACTACTTAGAAGAACTATTCAATATTAGAACCGACTTTCAGTGTCTATGAATTTTGTGCCGTAAGTCCAGTAAAGATATTGACTGAGGAGAAGGAAAATACCGGTTTATAAATGCTTGACCTGTTTCACGTTTTAACAACTCATAACTTTCCGATATGCGCGAGTGCGTAAATTGGCTTTCGTCTTTTAAATTGTTTTTTTTTTTATAATTAACGTCGCCATCCGAGCAAAAAATCTGTCTGATGAAGAGTAGCTATTGTTAATTAAGGATTGCCTTCGTATCTCAATTCATAGCCGTTTGTTTTCAGCGATTTCCTCAATCAATGATGGTGTTACGCTTTATTTTTTAGTTTATGGTCAAAAACCTCGCTGATCCCGCATTTAGGTGATTACCTAACTTACCAACAGATGACCCGTTTGCTCGATTTATCGCTTAATATAAAAAAGGTTTTTGAGGTATATCCGAAGATATAAAAATATATAGGCTTCCTAAGGGGAGTCCTCTTTCCTAAATAAAATAAGGTCAACTCTCGAAGGCGTCGTCTCAAAACCGCCAAGTCCGTTTCTTAAAGAAAATAAATACTTATCCTTGGTGACAGGCGAGAAATAAAATTTAATACCAGCGGCTTCCGGGGTACTTAGTGAATTATCAGGGGCATTAATGCAGTCATTCGAATTTTTCCCTTAATACTTACCTACCTTTTAAAAATGATGACGAGGGTCGCATAGTATCTAAAAGGCTTTCTTATAGCAGAAATGAAAAATATCACAGGTAAAGTCGGTCATTCGAATATCTAACAGCAATTCTTCAATACACAAGAGAACTGAATAACTTTTAAATTAAGGTTTTGAATAGACTATTCAGAACTTAATATATTTGATGTTACAGTGGAACTGCTTCGACTATTGAATTTGACGGTTCGTCCTCTCCTCTGGATGAAAATATATTTTTTCTTAGTGGCACATTACGATTGGTTCACCATAACCTGATGGTAACCAAAAAACTACCAACGATGGAATTACAACGGACGCGATGACATGTCATCATCAGATCAGTGTCACTAGCATGATGGCCCGCGAGAAGCTAAAGACAAAGACTTAATATTTCACATGAAATATGGTACATAAAGGTGCCAGGGTCTAGGGTCCGCTACGTATCTAAAGTAAACATATTTGATAAAAAACTAATGTTTTTTTCATTTGTATGTTTATACATATAATATAGTGGCCCGCCTTCACTTCATGTCGGGACATTAGTTCCAACACCTACCAAAAGATAGCGCTAGGTGTCGATTGCATCGCGCTAGCGTTTCGCCTTTTCGATTAGTATAAAAGGTCTGTCGATGTGTATAGAATTTACTCTTTATAAATAGATTGGAAGATTGGAAGATTGGATTTTCTCGTGTTTTTATTTATCGCGTGTGTAATTTGTGGTGTCCATAATAATAAATGTATTTTCTTTCTTTCTAATTATATAGGTACCAAGAGAGTTAAGTGCCAAAATTTCGTGTGAACCTTGTTTACTTTCCCTAAAAGCGGACCACTAGCCGCGACGACCAAGTTTTCATATTGGACTAGTTATCTGAGAGCATAAGTTGTATGGCTCTTTATTAAAAAAGTTTCCCGGGGCGATAACTCATGAGAATGGTTTAGAATTAGAAACATGTTGTTATGACGTAGGAGGACCCTCGAAATATGTGAAATATCTTTTACTTAGCCAGTTGCAGTCCACTGCTAAATTTTGGCCTGTCCATGTTAGTCACTTTATTTTCTCTTATGAATATCTTAAAGATGTTAATTCTATAAGCATCGACAACGTATATAGGTAAATCGAAAAAGTGAAACACTTCCGCGATGTAATCGACGCGCAGCGCCATCTATTGGTGCTGTTGGAAACTAAAATCCCGATACGAAATGAAGGTGAGCCATTTGTCTAAAATTAGATTAACATCATCTCAGCGGGTTGCGAAGGTCAGAGGACAGTCTCGAGTGTAATTACCAGACTCAACCAATCCTGACCGGGAATAGGAATGGTGATTATAGTCGCTTTAGTGGATAAACAAGAGCCTTTTGTTGGATTTAGGGTCCTTTGATTGAAAGCACCATTGTCGTAGAAAGGGATTAAGAGTACCTTCTCATGCGAAATTCCAGTTTTATCCATAAATTATACGCCGTGCTATTCGTCCAAACAACTTTTAGAGGACATCATACCGCTGAAATCAGTATTTTTCTCCCAAAGAGAATAGAATTATTAATTTAAAAAAAGATTCCTCATTCCATTCAAAATGAAAATGCTGGCTATCAGGTGTAAATCTAAAAATATTTGTAAAACGACTAAAAAGCCAATACTTGTATTAATAAAAGCAAGCAATATTTTGTTATAAGTGCCATCTCCTTGACAAAATAGGTAATAACTTCAATACCGACAATATATAATCAAGTTAAAAGAAAAGAATTTTGCTTGAATGCTGAATACATTCAATTTTAAAAACATTCTATTCACCGCTCCAACGAAACGGCTCCTTTGTCCAAAGTACCACAACGAACAACATCACAAACATTGACGGAACTGTGTTTTATTTCACGGCCTGTTGCGGTTGCGCCCCAAGTGGTCACAGAATCTTTTATGTCGTGCCGTCCGAGTGCCACCCCTGATAAATAATGCGTGTAACTGTACACGTTACGGAATATTTCACAACTAAACGTGTGTCAAGAGTGGAAAGTCACTTTAATGTGGTGTCTACCTAGTTTCATATCGCGTGGAAAGTTTGCAAAAAATAGTCATCTACTTACGGATGTAGGAAAATTGTTCTATAATAATTTTAATCCCAAAAGTTTTGTCCCTTCTGAATATCGGAGACTGGAACTGAGATTAAATTTGGAACAACAATACCTTTGTCCCACACAAAGAACTTCATAAAGAATTTTCTACGGCTTCGTTACTGTTCTCAACTAGGCGACATGCATTCTTAATCACAGCCTCAAAACTAGTGTAATAGCCACAAAAACTCGCTAACTTTGATACAAAGGAAATTTTAATACGCCTTTTTAGTACTTTGCACAGAAGAAAATGATTTCGAAAATTTCCACAATGATAAAGCTGTACGGAAGAATGGAAAACTTAGCTAAGAATGAATATGTAAAATGTTCCAAATCTTAAACAACCTTTTGCATGAGTTTTGATCAAAGAAAACATTTGGAGAAAAAAAAGTTTTTTTTTGGGTTAATACCAATTCAATGAAAACAGAAGTTTAATCGGCAAGAAATGAAAGTAGGTATCAATTAGATGTTGGATCCGTGAGAATTTTTGTAAGTAGGTGTTATTTAAATTACTTTAATTAATGTACTTTTTAAGTTGCTACATTTTATAGTTTAATAGAATTAATAAAGTTATTAAATTTTCACCAACATTTTATTTAGGATTTTAAGTAAACGTGCTAATAAATAAAGGAGTTTATATCTCCAATTAGTTTCAAATGTTCACTATTGAGATTAGAAATACTACATGCAAATCCATAATATCCTAGTCATGGAATCTCGTTATTTCTAGACATTTCGTAAAAGCGATGTTTTTGTTATTATAGTATTTAAGGAAGCGGGTGCGACAGGTCCCGGCCGAACATTTCATTTGCAGGAAACATCTGTGAGGTATTCAATAACGTCCCGCCGATCACGCGCCAGTGGGACAGCGGTCGAATAAAGTCTTTACGTAAACAATTCAAAGGGACACCTTTGCAAACATAACATTTTGAACCGAAAATTACATTACAATTTTCACAGTATTATCACACTTTGTTGATGAGAGAACAAAAGACAAGATCATAAAAAATGGCACAGGAACAACATTGGAAAATCAACGGATAATTTCAATCGCATCAAAAACAGAAATTTAAAAAGGGTTCTACATTGTCATGCCTTTACTTGACCTACAAAAGAAGTTAGATTTAAATGGGTGCCAAGTTCAGCCCTGGAATTGAAGCCAGAGATTTTTTTAATGTGATAGGTGGCAGACGAGCAGACGGATCACCTGATGTTTTAGCGATTACCGCCGCCCATAGACACCTGCAACATCAGTACAGTCACAAGTGCGCTGCCAACCTTTAACCCCCTTTCCACCCAATTTGGATATGACTTGGCTAATTCTCCAAGATGCCAGCAATAAAAACTGCGTTTGTTTGTTCAGTGTCAAGATCTACATCTGGACACTGAACAAACAAACGCAGTTTATGTCTACACATATAATGCTTATAAGTACTTATTATATTTTTGAGACTCTTCTGTCATGTGATATCCTTATCCTAAAATCTTAAATTAATCAGTACGGAATCAGGTCAATGCATGAGGCGTTGTACGAATTTATATATTTGAAAAAATAAATACTTCATTTCCAGATACTTTGAAAATATCATTCACAAAGAAAAGAATTGACTTGAACCTTCCTTAATCATTTCGTGACCCAATCTTTTTGGAACCTTTTTGTTCAATGGTCCTTACCAGAAGGTTATTCTCTTTAATGGACTATAAACATTTCCAATATCAGGCATTACTTCCTCTCGCTAGCCTCCCGTTTCATCTATAAAATACTTTATATCAATGTCCATACGTTATTATTATGTTTTACAAAAAATATTTGCAATGTCATATAGTTTAATGAAAAAACATTATATTCTATTCTATTCTAACATAAACTTTAATACATAACAGAAACTGACTTCATATAAATTAAGAATAAAATGTGAATAATAATTTTAATAAGATTAAACTACTTAATTAGAAAAAAAATTAAGGCATGGATGACCAGAGCTATAACGAAACCATCCCTTATACGAACGAGAATATACTTGTCATAATAGCAAAAGAGACCCGCAGTGCGAGTGAAAGGGAAGGCGATGAAGATTCGGTCGTGAATTCTATTTTGTTGTAACCCCTCTGGAGAGAAATAACAATTTGCTCAATTCGGAAAGGAGCTACCTTGCTGTTACTAAATATTATGCCAACGCAAAGTCCACATGTCTAAAATATAGTAACTTTGCATTTCCTGCGCAGCCACGTCGTAAGTTGCAGAGCGATGTAAATTGTACGTCAAGAGAGCATATTATTTTCAATAAATTCTGCACGGAATAGTTGGTGAGGAAATCTATTGAGCGACTTTACTTACATCCAACGTGCGATATTCTGGAAATATAGGGGGAAAAGAAAGCTGCTTGGTTATAAAACCTTTTGCGTGTTTTCCCATTTGGCCCTTGGTTTGAGTGCAAATCCGAACGTTGCAGAGATCAAATGTTAGCTGGAATATTTTCCTAGTATTTTTGTCTGCCTTTCGCTATGCTTTCAATGATATTTAAGATCTAGTAGATTTTGCGGGTGTCCATTCCATGGAGATTGCGTTACCCTTTGTTCGTCTACCCCATCACACAGACTGTGTACTTAAAATTAGTGCTATTGTGTTTAGTACTAAATATGTTTAGTCATTTTCAAAAAAATACTAACACGTAATAAACTAAAATTCAGTATGTTTGAACATGTAGTAGATTCCTGAACAAGATGATTTGCCTTGTTTGACGCTGCCGTCGAGCTTCGTTTTGTGCGCGCAGGTGTAGATAGCTCGAAATGCACACAATGGAGCACAATGGTCAATTACGGACCATTTCGGTACCCGCACCCAAAGTACATGACTGAACAAGTCTACCTACATGTTCTTCGAGCAGAGGTACAGGCAACAGCAAAAGTAGATATCAAAATCAAAACCTCTATACCTACTCACTTTTGAGCGGAGTTCTTAGTCAGAACTGTATGGTGTCAAATTCACATCACAGTTCTGACGTAAACTTCGCTCAATAGTGAGTATAGAGTTTTGATTATGATCATCTACTTTTGCTGTTTACTGTACACTGGGAATAATGGCTTGCTCAGTAAATTTGCACTGCCACGGGAATTAGAAAATACTGGACCACTAGATGATTTAAGCACAAGTGTCATCCGTGATCTCGGGGTTGGATTTCGATTCCCGGGTTGAGCAAAAGGATTTTTCGAACAAAGGAGAAGTTTGTCATCACCAATCCATATTAGGCAAGCGTGGTGATTAAGCCTAATCCCATCATAATAGCGATGACTTGATTATTAAGATGGAGGCCTTTGCTCTGCAGTGGGACAGTATTAGGCTGATATTTTACTGACTTATACAAATTTACTGATTTGGGGAAAAATTCAATAACAGTTGTACATATATTTGTGATTCGTTTGGCTTCTACCGGAAATTAATTGCCTTTTTAATGAAATTGTATACTGTAAAGTACAACTACCAAGTCCTAGCGCCTCCGTACTATTTGGGACATCACCTTTTGTATCTTCACCGTGGGTGATGTCCACTTAACAGATAAATCAGTCAGCAGAGCGTCCGTTTATTTAAGCTTTTCTCTGTTCCTTATTCCCTTCACACCTGGACTTTACTCTGACGTGGTTATAAAACTGCTGGCATGAATAATGTATAGTTTTTAAGCGTGGAATCCCATTTTATAAGGAAGTTCCTCCACTATTTCTTTTGAACGTGGTTTAGTACCTATTTATCTAGTTTACGTCTACTTATATTTTTTACGTGCATTATGTCTTAGCCTATCTACTCGTACTGTTTCCGTAACCCGAAGGTTGTCTGGAAAAACGCTAGCAGAAGAGCGCTTTGTTGTAGTTACTGTCATTATTGTTAGTATCCCTGTCAGTATACCTGTATTTGTAATTTTGTTTTGTGAAATAAAGTTTTATCTAGATACGAGTCGAATCTACACTAGTACCAAAAAAGTAGATCATACTTGTAATGGACAGCAAGGCGAGGCAGCGCGGTTTTTGCGCGCACAAGCGTTACTAAGCTCTACCGATTTTTTTCCTTTTTTGACATATTAATGCCTATCTAGTTGTTACTTATTATGGAATCTATCTATTCATATTTTTTTCCAACCAAGTAGCAATCAATCAAATCAAGCTCTGATCTTGCTTATCAGTCAGCAAAATTAAAAAATGTATTTTTTAGTAACTGCAAAAATAAATATTTCTATTACGATTGGCTACAGGCCAGCGATCTTTTCTTTTCCTCCTTCGGCCGTTTAACTTATTCTCTGAAGATTTTTGTAATTCCGAAGTTATATTCATCAAATTAAACGGGACAAGCTTTTATCAACTCGAAAAAAAGGGCGTATTTGGAATTCAGACTTTTTAATGAAGGATCCGTCTTGCAAAGGGCAGGAAAATTAAAAGCAATTCTATGCGTAGTTTATAATAGGCTCTTGTTAACACTTAGGAGGTTGTGACATGAAATATTGACAGTTTGTAATGTCTAATGAATTGGCTTTGGAATACAAATCAGCTGATTTTATTTCTTTTAATTTCGTTTTATTTTGACGTACAACTTCCTCAGGGGTAAGGAAATAAGACTGCCAGCATCAATCCACAGAACACTGAGAATGTCTTGATAGAAACAAATATTTTACATAGGTACTTGAATTTTTGTTTTGGGCTTTGCCCAGCACAGGAGTTGTCAATTTGAAGATAAACAGAATTAAAATGATGAAATGTAGACCTATGCATAAAAGTGCCTAGAAGCTACTTTGACATATGTGATGATGTCCGATACACAGATTTCATCGCAAAATCTTTATTAAATTCCCATTAATTCGAACTTTGCTCTGACATAGGTAGACCATAATTACCTTAAGTTGCTTAACTATTGTTATTTAGCAACATTGGATTACGCCTACTGAAAGTAATTGTTTTCGCATTGGAGATTAATTAAATACGAGTAAGTTTTAAGCTTAATATCGCTAATGAAAATAGATTTGTGGAATTTCCCACGCAGCTTTAGTTAATGAACTTAAATAAAATGGATTTGTACTTGGTATTTTTTTATATTCTGAGAAATACTGGGTGCATACCTAATGCTCTATTTGATTTTTTTGTTTAATATAGTACTCAAAACTCAAAAAATATTGTTCTTTCTGAGGGTTAGAAAAATATTTGGTCATTCCATTAAAAACTTATCAAGAAAAATCTTAACTCAATTTTCGAACGGCAACAGTCATGTAGATACAGACATTGAATTCAATATATTTTTCTTATTTTCTTTTTTATTTGTTGCATTTGTTACTTTTTTTTCTTTGTTTTGTTACAATGTTTAATATGTATACCTGCACTAAAGCATTGTTTATACATACATGCATAACTTACCATCAATAGGAACTCGCTTTACTCCTTCCTAAAAATCACAGATGTTCGAAACTTGCCAAACCACACTAAATTGGGCACTTAGGCTGGGTCTCCTTTACAACAAAGTTGGTAGGCGGCCAAACAAGGCCGAAGTGACATTTGCATACCTCTATATCATCACTAAAACAATATAAAACAGCTTCCATTCAATAAGTACTTACCTACTTAATTGCCTTTATTAATAAACATGTTAGTAGGTAGGTACCTATGTACGCGTATGTTTCATTTGAAAAATATATAATCTGCTCCTTTCGGGTAGTAAGTAATAATAAACAAAGTATAGGATTATTCATATTGATCAAAAGTAAAATTAACGTTTACTCTTTTAGAATTTCGAGAACAGTGCCCTGCGTATATTTGAACTTAGCTGCAGGAAGCAGTGAATAGTTCCTAAGAGCACTCAACGTGATAAATGTGGCAAGGATGATAAAACCTAGATCTTAGAGCTAGAGGATCAAGCTGTCTAGACAGTCATTTGACTCAACAATAGAGCTTGTACCTGTAAAAAGCTGTATGCGATGGCTGGTGCCACATTACAAGTGCCCATCAATGAGTCAATTTTTACATAGTTTCCTATAAAAATAATATGGATGTTGCTGCCTTCGCTTCTAGATGACTCAAATATCAGGACCATCAGGTCCTGACCTTGTTAAATGTACCCACCTCGTAAGTAAACGCTATCCAAGGAAAAAAATTTAAGCCCATCAATAATTAATTTTACTGACGGAAATATCGGTGAACATTTTATGTGTGTTCACCGATATTTCTATACCAACATACAAACGAATTGAGGAGGTTCTCAATTCGTTAGATGTCGGTTAAAAACGATTAACACAATACATGAAATCTTTTCTAAGTGCTAAATATCTATCGTGGCGAGGGCCACAGATATCGTGAGGACGCGGTGACACGCATGCATGCCTAGGGCGAACAAAACTTTATAACACGGAAACAATCCGGTCAACCGAACTAGGACAAATCAGGGACAGCCCGGATGGAGGGCCACCCTACTCGGTGAGTTAATAGTAAAAAGAGAACAGTTGTGGAAAATGAAGCTCCGAAGAGTTTTCCACTTGAACAGTTTCAGAACTATGGCTATTGAAGCTCTGTTCAGAGTTCATTATTAAAGCCAGCTTTTTACTGTAGCTTTTTGGGTCAACGACAGTCAATAACTCAAGAACAATATTAAAGTCAGTTCATTATTATTAGCTATAGATATAGGTACGTAAATGTAGGTAGGTTAACTAAACAAAATAAGTTACCTGTATATATAACTGATATTTGTAACACAAGGGTTAAGCCCTAGTCAGGTTAATGTGGTGTAAATTAATTAGGTACCTACATTAATTAATCACATTACAACTAACCTTATCATAGTAGCGATGTTTCGACCTTTGCCCTGCAGTAAGCCAATATATAACTTACTTAGGCTGAAACTTTGCATTACGAGTACCAACTTTTACCTACATATTATATAGTTTTTACACAACAAGAGTAAATACTCATTTTTTTTAGGTAGTGAACCTGCTAAAAGCACAATATAGCTCCCTCTCATACCAGGAATCAATTTTAAGTGTCGTCACATCGAATGATAGATCCTTGCCTTGCCAAGACCAATTATCCAACGCGTTGTTCTCCAGAGGGTACGGGCGAACAACTCGACAACGCTCTGCCAATACAATACCGCAGCTGTCTGTGTGTACGCAAACAAATTACCTTTGTGATAAGGTGAGAGCAAACTGTGTGGGAATCCTTGGCTGTGTCAATGAAGTGGTGGGTTTTATTTACTAAGATACTTTAGCTCTCAAGTAGCGTCGTGTATTAGTATTATTAGAAGGAAACAGTAAGGAAAGAGAAAATAAAAATAAACATTTGGATCATCTCTTTCAACAACACTCAAAACTTCTATTGAAAGTACAAACACCAACGACTTGTCCACCGAAACTTTTTTCATTCAAATTTCTTGGTTTGTTCTGTGTTCCTATGTTTTTTAAAACTTCTTATTCGCCTTTTATATATTTTTGAACACAATGGATTTTCGCTATTTTTTACAACGTTTTCTACGTCTCTCATTGTTCCTGTTAGAGATTTAAAATAAGGATTTCATTATTTTAAACTAAAATAAATATTAAATGTTGTGACATCCCTGACGTCCATGTATCTCTATTTCTAACTCACCTAGCCTATCTTTCTAAGACAGTTAATTTATAGAAATGAAAAAATACAATTCTTTATCCTGCTAAATTGTTTTAAAATTGAACAAAAACGATTTCAGCTTGATTTTTTAATCAGTAAATTTTTAATTTAACTCCTAGATGGACGAAAGGAGGAATCTTGTTTAAATAATAACTCTAGAAAAACACTGCAAATGAAAAAACAGCAAGTTAAAGTTAGTTTGGGTTAGACGCTGGAATTGAGTTTACAATGTAAATTAGTTGTAAGACAATGTCCGAATAATACAAAATGTTTTCAGTTTATTTTCAGTTCAAAAAATTAAAAATACAAGTTAAAATAACTCGTCTTTGAGTTTGTAACAATAAAAGTTGGGTGTTTTATTTAACCTCCTGCCTCCTCCAAAATAAAAGAAATACTTACTCCCTTTTATAAGAAACTTGCAGAAGTTGAAGATAAACATAAAAAAATGTTGAGAAAATTAGTAAAAATAATCCAGATTCGGAAAATCGCGTTTTTCCTTATGTGCTTTACATAGAACAATCAAAATGAAAAGAAATTGGGACCAGGACATGATACTTATATGAAAAGCAAACTATCAGTGAATGGGTCATCGGGTACAAAAGTTACGTTAGCACGGTTGCTATGATGATTTTCTTATCATCATCTTATCCCAGTTTTATCCCAGTTGCGTCCCTAGATGCCGCTTCTGAGCCCGGGGTCCGCTTTTCTGCTACGAGTTACATCGCAGGAATAAGGGAAAAAAAAAACATGTCAACAATCTTGTTACAAACTATTCTAATATTAGTGATAATTTTTTTAATAAATCTCTATCTATTAGGTTATAAAGTAAAGTCTATTATGAAGTATTTTAATCACTATCTGAATTGGATACTGATTAAACACGCTTTTAACTTACCCCTTACCTTATAAAACTTTAGTCATACTTGAGCCAATTTCAAATTTAATATATTAATATACGCCACCCTTCGCCATTATTAATTAATCTCGTTAACGAAAGCCCTTAATCCAAATAAGTTTCTAACTTTTTGGCTTAACGAGTAGAGATGCCTGAGCCCTAAATCTGATCTACTACATAGTTTAGTCGCGTTTCCTTGTGGGTATAACGCTGTAGTAGCGTTAAGCAGTATGTACATGACAATATACTCGTACTTAATCCACTGGTGCTATTACGTCTGAGGAATTACGTCCAACAAGTATGAAAGGTGAGAGGGACATGCCGTGGTACGGCGTGAAAGTGCTGGCAGAGGTGAGATAGGAATGATGGATACTCCACAGATAAGAGCGTCGTTCATAATTAATAAGAGTGAGCCCACTCTAGCGTCTTTTGAGCGTCGGCGTCTTAGCCGGCGAACTCCCCACACTAGCGTTTTCAGACGCCGCGCCGCGTCGACGCAACGCCTAATAACGCTAGCTAACGCTGTGGGGAGCCGCCGACGCTCAAAAGACGCCAGGTGTGGATCTCTCCTTAGAGAGAGATATGTATAACAATGTTTTATTAGCGATAGTAAGTTATTTTAATATTCACAACATAACACATATAAACCTAACATCAAAGTAAATAATGAAAGCTTATAACTGTTGAAATTACTGTTATTAAGAAAATCCCTTTGAGTTACCGCTTTTAACAAGGCACGATAAAGCTTTTGCTATCTCATTCACCGTCGTAATGAATTCAAACCAATCAGCGTTTAGTAAATAACTGCCACAAAGCAAGAAAATCTCTCCCTTCTCTTTTGACGTAGAGAAGAAGAATAAACGCTGAAACGCACTTGGCTTTTGTTAACGTAAATGTATTATTTGCGTATTTTAATTTATTGTCATTCAACACAATAATTATTTAATTGTGACTTGTCAACAAGCAAATGTACCCACCAATACTGCTTTAAATTATGGAAGTACTGATGAAATAGTGATACTAACATTCAGTTGTAGAAAGGTCAATTTTAATGTCTTACATTAGAAAATATTCGTACGTAATAATAATAGAAAAAAAAATCTCCAACCGATATTCGGCTACGGCGGCCAATCTTAGCGATCAGCCACGTACGCAGGACATATTATAGTGCTCAAGTGTGTGCGCAAACATAAGTGCACTCCCTAATTCCTCTTAATTCGATGGGACACCAGTGTGACACGACCGAAGAAGGATCAGGCGCTGGACCCAACTGCTTAACGTGCTTTTCAAGTC
The DNA here is from genome assembly GCA_014851415.1 of Cnaphalocrocis medinalis. Lineage (NCBI taxonomy): Eukaryota > Metazoa > Arthropoda > Insecta > Lepidoptera > Crambidae > Cnaphalocrocis > Cnaphalocrocis medinalis. The sequence continues at coordinate 7,359,755 of CM026284.1, forward strand.
ACGATGGTATAAAACCACGACTTCCAGACTTCGAGGTGACACTGATTGATTGATTGATTTCTGAACAGAAATACTCAGGTAAACATTTTGCCATTTGCCCGACCCGGAGAGCGAGCCCGGGACCCCAAGCGCAACCGTCGCTTTTAAAGTGCGACTCACTACCCACTGCGCCACCGAATCAGCCTATATGTATAATAGTAGTATTACTTATCTGAATGCTAAATCATTAATAAATGGAAGTTTTTTTACCTGCAGGTAAAATACCTAATATACATGTATGGATACGGCACGTCTTGCCCACGCTTTCACGAATGTTTGTGTGATAATTTGCAGAAGTGTGAAATCTCTCGAAACTCGTAAGTAGAACGCTGTTGCTACTGATGTTTGTTGCTACTTTGCTCCATACTACGAATTATGCTACGACTATCTGCTATGATTCGCGCTACGGGCAAGCATTAGTGCTACAGTCTTCATCTACGTGCAAAGTTAATACCAATTTTCAAGACTCTAGCTTTAAATTGATAATACGGCGTTTCATCCCCCTTTCTCCCCTTTTTAGGTTGAAGAAAAAAATGCCGAATTGAGTTCATTACATTTGCATGCAAAGCCCAAATACCAATTTTCAAAGCTCTAGCTTTAAAAATGACGAATCTTCCATACGACCTTTTAACCCCCTTTCACCCCTTTGTAAGCTGAAGAAAAAAAAATGCTGAAATCACATTGATTTAATTTGTATGGAAAACCCAAATACCAATTTTCAAGACTCTAGCTTTAAAAATAATAAATCTCCCGTACATTGTTTTAACCCCCATTTCACCCCTTTATGGCTTGAATTAAAAAAAAACTGAAACAGGTCAATTTTTATTTTTAATCACCAACCATAATCCAAATTTTCAAATCTCTAACATCCAAATTGAAAGACTTTCATACTAACGTAAACCCCCCTTTTCACCCCTTTAGGGGGTGAATTTCGCAAAACCCCTTCTTAGTGCGCCCCTACATAGTATGAACTACCTATGTTTCAAATTTCATCATTTAGGTCCAGTAGTTTTGGCTGTGCGTTGATAGATCAGTCAGTCAGTCAGTCACAGGCCGAGGCGTTACCTCTTTATTAATAGTATAGAAGATATAGATATACGAGTATACCGCTCGTCATGCCCACGCTTTCGCGAATGTTTGTGTGATAATTGGCAGAAGTGTAGAATATCTCTAAGCTCGTAAGTAGAACGCTGTTGCTACGATGTTTGTTGCTACTTTGCTCCATACTACGTCTTATGCTACGGCATCTGCTATAATTTGCGCTACGGGCTAGCATTAGTGCTACAATCTTCATCTACATGCAAAGTTTAATTTTAACAAATGGCATTGTGTGTGAAATCTTTCTGAAATGTGTGTACCAAGATGGCGCTGCCATCTTTTTTTGTAATACTGTGCTTCGTACTACGGTTTCAGCTACAACTTGTGCTACGATTATCAAGAGTGCTACGATCTTCATCTATGTAGATGCATACAAAGTTGTTTATGTTTTTGCATAGATGAATGTTATTGTATAGACTTTTTTCCAGTCCTGTCTGGAGCTGGAGCCATTAATATTGGAATCGATTATGCTCAAATGTTTGAATCTGCCACAGAAATCACAAAAAAGTCGTCTAATACTACCTAAGATTCGTGCTACGACTCCTGCTAAAACTGGAGCTACGGCTATCTTCATCTAGCTACATGGAATGCTTGTCCGATGCTCGATATTGTATGGAGCATTTTTTAAATAGCGGTGAGTAAGTAGAGACTGCTTTATGACACACAAATATATTCACTACACTACGAGTATAACATTAAATCTTGCGTACCACGCTGAATCGTCCAGATCTGTTACCTTAGTAGGCCATAGTCAATATATAGACTGGAAAATATTAGCATATTAACAACTAACATTATTTGCAAATTTAGAGTTAAGTTCGTTCTTTATGACTGAAAGATAAAAACCTTATTATATGTAGCTAAAACGGTGTTTTTTTACTACTTTGTCTAAGCATTAAAATAGCAAAACCTCATTACTTTTCTTGATTTATTGCTTCTAGTACTATCCTAGAATAATAATGGGGACTAATCGTCGTTAGAGATACTTATTTACTTACTTTGATGACTTAGCGACTCGTAGATAAGTTACCAAAACTTTGGCTTCAGTTGGATTTTTCCTGCGCCCATAGAACGAAGCAGTGAATATTTCAAGTGTAATCGACTCTTGTGTTGACAAAAGTGGTTCAATATCTGAATTTATTAGATTAAATATTTATTTTTTATTAGTTAAAATGGGTAAGAACCTTGGAAAGGATTTAGCACAAATTAGATTACATCTATGTAAATGGACAGTCGAGTTTAAATATATGTAAACACTTTAGGACCTTGTAACAATACATATTTATTAGAAAGTGGAAGTCGTTTTCCTATACATATGTACTGTGACAAGGTCCTAAAGTATAGGTACATATTTTTGAACTCGACTGTACTTATTGTTTTGTAACTTTCAATACGCTGTTTTTATGTATTTTTTCGAATAGCCAGACATGAATTTGGCCTGGTCCGTGGGTTACGCCCCTGTGGTGGAAGAATAAAGTCAAGAAATTCGTATGAACATGTATTTGTCCATTGCAGAGGATGTAATGTACCTACCTATAAATTTAAGGGTTATATCTTGTGTTTCAGCTGTATAAGGATTATATTATAATGCTTGTTAATGTAAACAATTACTTTTGACGACTATTTTTAACTGAGACAAGAGAAATTACCAAGTACCTACTTGTGTGAAACGTCTTATGCCTAAAAATAAATAAATCGCAACTCTTTCTTAATTATGAATAAAACAGTGGAAGCTTTATTTATTAGAGAAGCAAAGCGGTTCTTAATTTATAAAACATCGTTTATTACTTGTTTCCCCAACATTGTAATGAAGACATAATTAATCCCGCTATAAATAATAAAATCTACATTAAGGTGTATTAAGCCTGATCCTACGAATATTTCTCATTTTACTCTAATTTCGCCGTAACTTGGGATAAGCCTTCATCTGACCCCAATTTAAAAGAATTATGTAATCAGAAGGTGATAAAAAAATACTCCATTATTTGTTTACTTCTGCATCAAGATCGCATTTTGATGTCGATGTGTTTCCCAAATAGCGAATTTATCAGCAACCTATGCCGGCGGGATTCGACAGAAGTGGCATTTGCAAATGATGGAAAAAATTAAAATGTTTAAAAATACGTCTTATTTTATGCGTTAGGAAAATAAGTGACAATCAAAAACAAAAGACTCGCGAAATTCGAAAAAAGAATACTGCTTTCTTCGCGCCATAAAATGTGGTCATAGGAGGTTTCATGCATCGAGGTTTCACTCCTCGACAGTGAAACTTGTCAACCTACTGCAGCTCGTTCTCGCCAAGTTTAACGTTTAGGTATTTATCTTGTAACCGTCAGTGTTCAACATAACATCCATCTTCTTGAAACTAAATTTGAGCCAGAATTGAACAGGCATGACTAATTAAAAACGGATATAAGTTGTAGCTGGCTTGCAGCCTTCTAGGGATTTTACCACACAATTCGTCAGCGTACATGATTTCAGTGACTACTGCTTGTGGCACTTTGTACGGGCTTTGAGTCTAGCCAGATTGAAAATGTTGCCAGCGGTGTGGAAGCGGATTGCAGGATACTTCGGAAATTTCCACCCTTTCCGAAGTATCCTACAAAACCTCTCGAACTACGACTGCAAAATACAACGAGAACTATATAGGTACACCCTAGATTCATACTTACCCACAGGTAACATGTAAGAAGTCAGATTATTCTCCGTCGATAAAACAACACAATACTCCATCTTGCCTACAAGAAGTCTACAAACTTCTCCGCGCACTAATTTTCAAGCACTATCCAGAGCGCTTCTCGAGGCATTTTGTCGAGGCCTTTTCAAGGTTGATAAAACAGAGATATGTACATGCCGACATTGTTCTCTGCTCTTTTCATGAAGTACTACGCACAAACTGAATTGTTGCGGGTCTGTTGTCCCTATTAATGAGAGATTCTCTCTGTTTTTACTGTGGGAGAGCCACGCTTCGGCATGAATGGGCCGGCTCGACCGGAGTGATACCACTGCCTCACAGAAAACCGGCGTGAAGCAGCCCCTGTGCTGTGTTTCGCCGAGTGAGTGAGGGTACCGGAGGCCAACTCGGGGGGGAAGGGGACAAAAGGTTGGCAGCGCACTTGTAATTCCACTGGTGTTGCAAGTGTCCATGGGCGGCGGCAATTGCTTACCATCAGGTGATCCGCCTGGTCGCCTGCTACCTATCACATAAAAAAAATTACTCAAAGGTTGACTGGTAGAGAATGCCTCTTGACATTAGGTTCCCTATTGTTTAAAATAAGTAAATACATAATCGAAAACTTTATTTATTATCAAACCATACATAGTATATTATATTATAAAACTCAACCAAATTACTTCGAAATATTAAGGAAAACCATCGCCCGATATATTTTTAGGAGCACGATAATCCTAAGTAGTATGAGTAATACTTTAGCAAATCGGTCCAAATTTATTATTAAGGCACCTTTTAGCGTTTCCAAAATGAAAGGTCACACACAGACGGATAAGAAAAATCTTATAAGCGTATATAAGAACTTTATTCAAAGCTATCAGTCAGGTCAAAAAATGAGGTGTTATGTGAATTTATTACTTATTCATTCATTTTTTTATACTGAGGACAATCAAGATAACCTTACTCTGCCTGATGGTAAGCGGCCGTGAGATCCAAATATGAGGTCGACATGCACAAAAGAACAATAAAAGTACTTAATTTTTTTTATCCATTTGGCTACGGAACCGTTAAAAGGGTAACAAATGTCTTACCATGCTATCACATTCATCCTTGTCCTCTTGAATCTTGAATGGTGGCGATCTAAAGTTTTGTTTTGTCATTTCAAGATGTTTTAGATCCATTAACCGGGGTTTCGGCACAATTACTTTGGGCGCATCCGGGAAAACACGGTATAATAATGATGATTTACGGGTATAACTAGTTGTCTTGTTGCTAATTAATTTGACAACAAATACGATTCGGAAACGATCTCATGATGTACTTAGACATGAATGATTAAGTTAATCACATAGGTCATAATGTTACAATGTAATTGATAATAGGTCCTATATGTGTCTCATCGTATTTGAGAAGCTGAGTTAGTATGTAACCACTACATAACATGTAGTGTTTATATACTTAACTTAGCTTCTATGTAGTACATATAATCTTATTTCTTTAGATATACATATTTGATCTAATGTTATTTGCATAACACTGAATCTCGTTTGTCTTAAGAGTCGCAATGTAAATAACATTGCGACTTTTTGCAGTTTGCGTTTGAACTGTCTCGCGACTGCATCGCGTTTATGGTAAAGGTTGGCAGCGCACTTGTAACTCCACTGGTGTTGCAAGTGTCTATGAGCGGCGGCAATTGCTTGCCATCAGGTGATCCGCCTGCTCGTCTGCTACCTATCACATAAAAAAATAGTTGATTTTAGTTGTTACATTTTAAAAACTGTCGATGCAGCATCGATAGTGTGTTATACATACTCGTATATCCATACCAATATCATAAATGCGAAAGTAACTCTGTCTGTCTGTTACTCTTTCACGCCTACTCTAAACTAAACTACTCAACGGATTTGAATGAAATTTGGTATACAGATGGTCTAGACCCTGGGAAAGGACATAGGCTACTTTTTATTACGAAAAGGGGGTTGTAAAGCGTTGAAAGGGGGGTAAAAATTTACTTTCCCACGCGGACGAAGTCGCGGGCGGCCGCTAGTTATCTAATAATATATTCTTAAAAGTAATGCTGAGTCCCGTTTGTCCATATTGGCTATAAACTATTTACCTACACTGCGACTTTTTGTAGCGATAGGATCGTTATTGTATCGCTGATTTTAGTAACAGGTGAAAGTCAGATAAAACTTTGTTAATACTGCTGACTGATAGGTACTAACTTGACTTTGTATCGCTGCAAAAAAAAGGTCCCACACTGTAAGCAATTTAAAAGGTCCACAAAATTTTAACCGTTCTTTGTCTGACAATAGTCCAGAGATTGGCAAGTAGCCACTCGAAACGTGGTTAAATGGTTTAATTAAATCCATATTTGTTTTTTTCTTCTTAATATAAATAAAATTTAGGATGGAGCCGTAACAAACCACAACAGTTTTCTAAATGCTGTGAATAAGAAACTTAAACTTATAATAATAAATAGCGGCCGCCCGCGACGTACGCGTGGAGTTAATTATTGACACTTACCGTCATATTTTGGACAATCCACACAATATATTATATAAATTGTAGCCTATGTATTAAAGTATATTGAGTAAAGTATATTGTGGTAAAGTTTCATTCAAATCCATTCAGTAGTTTTTACGTGAAAGAGTAACAAACATCCATACATCCATTCATCCATACTTACAAACTTTCGCCTTTATAATAGTAGTAGGATTTATTTGATAGACTAAAGATGGAAAATAGCAGTGCAAGTTTAAATCTCAATACATTTCATTTATCTTTCTGTATGATCATCAAAGTATTATATTAAAAAATTTAAACGTTACGCAATAAGGTCCCTTTGTGTTGTCACGAAAATCTACTATAAGAGTTACCTACTAAAGTAGCGTTTTGGGTTGAATTAAAAAATCTGATTGAAAAAGTGAATATGTCGGATTTTTTTTAAAGATATCTATGTAATTCGTAAGTTTTGTACTAAGAAATATTTCTATGGCATATTAACCAAAAATAATCGTCGTGCCTATTTGTTGACAATGTAGCAAAATAAATCAATTCGAAGCCCTCGTGGGATAGTTCTGTTTTACACCTACGAAGTATGTATGGAAACGCGCTGGGCTGACGCCAGTTTCTATACATACTCGTAACGAAGTTTTTGCCCTAAAAGCTCTAAAACTGATAAATTTCATTTTTTATTTGAAGCTAGCCAAACCCCTATAGACCAATATAGACCCTTATAGATAACCCGTTTAACGCAGGGATTTAAGCATCGGTTCAGGGGTCGCGAAATTGATACCTGCACTAGCATACAATTTTGTTGATAAAACATTATTTGTGTTAGGTTTAGGTAAGTAGGTACGTATCACATAAGTTTGTTGTTACTTATTTCCGTAGTAAGAGCAACATGGTATTTATTAGCACTGATTTTGAATCGAGTGATTTGCCACGTGGGCAATTTAATTTAGTAAAGTTTTTTTGTAATTGATGATTTTACTAATCCGTTTGTAGATCGATTAAACGTATTCTTCTGTCGTTTAATTTTGTGACAGTAACTTAACTAGGTACTACCCATTTTAAACAACTTTCACTTTGCATTATCATTTTTATATTTTTAAAATATTTAACAGCATAATTTATTACTTTCTCAATTCTTGCAGTAAAATATTTTAATGTTCAATAAAATATACTTACTTGCTATCAGCAGCGTACTTAATACGAGAAAATACATCCTCCAAAACTTTTTAGAGATCGAGAAAACTTATTTTGGCGTTAAATACGACAACGGAACTTTGATATTTAAATTGAAGTCACCCAACAATTGTTTCACACAGTTTAAACCTTCACTGGAGAGTTTAATAACTTTAAAAATACTTGGATCGGTCCTCGTATCGAGTTATTTCTCATCTGGCAGCGAGATGCACGTTCGGCGGGATTGGGACCTCGCGCCCAACTGAAGTAGGGTCCTCTGTGATAGTCCTTCCACTCCGGTTGTCAACTCGTTCGGCAGACATTTGAACTGTAGCGCTACCATGAGTTTACAGTGGACAGAACTCGCTAGCGTCTGCGTAAAAAAAAATGTATGAAAAAGTGTACAGCGCCTCTAGCGGTCACTTGAGAAAATAAAATCTGTAGTATCGAGTTACGCGCTAGCTACGTAAACGTACTCGCTAGCGAGTAGCGTTTACGTAGCGCTACGAGTTGACAGTGAAAACTGACATAAACCGTAAACTATTGCTCTGTCTCTTTCAAATGCATCACAATGAAAGAGGACAAAGCGATAGTTACAAATTTGACGTAGGTATCGAAAAATACCTTTACGATTGTAGTTAAGTAACATCACTTGCCAAATATGGTGTGAAAAGGTGTTTTTGATTTTACAAAATATTTAACATATATTGAGTATAATGTCGGAAAAAAGATATCTAGCGTGAAACAATATTGACGGCGGCCTGCATTTTCATGATGAACGACACTCACAAGCAAAATTTCAAACTGATATATGTACAAGTGGGCTGGACACCCTCTTGAACAGAAATATAGGCTTGATACGGTGGTTTTTGAGGATTTGTGTGATTTGCTGGCGTATTACACAGATTTAACATCCACGCAGAGAATCTCCTAGGAGTCTAAGGTAAGACATATCCTGTATAACCTCAAGGTAGGACATGATACATGGTAGATATAATCTAATGTTGATTAAAGATTTTTTGGAGATGATCTTTATAAAATACTAGCAGCCGCCCGCGACTTCGTCCGCGTGGAAAAGTAACTTTATACCCCCCTTTTAACCCCTTACAACCCCCTTTTCGCAATAAAAAGTAGCCTATGTTCTTTCTCAGGGTCTAGATCATTTGCATACCAATTTCATTTAAATCCGTTCAGTAGTTTTGGCGTGAAAGAGTAACAGATAGACAGACAAGACAGAGTTACTTTCGCATTTATAATATTAGTTAGGATAGTTATATTAATTATTATATATTTTTACTTTCAGGTGGGCATTTTGTTCAAGAGGTATTAGAAAATAAAAATCGGCAGTACAGCCACTGACTTATTATTGAGAAGAGCATTACGCGACCAATTGGCAAGAAGACTAAAAACTCAAGAGAAACCAGTTATAAAAAGATATAATATTTGAATATATTAACAAATTACAAAATTATTTAACTATTCTTTATTTTATTTTTAATAAAATATAATAATGTATTCCTAATTCTAAAAACTGCCCAAATAATTGTTGCCACCGTTCTAGACACCTTATTTCGGCTTCTCTTCGCCTGTTTCTCTCCCGCTCTGTTTCTTGCTGGATATTCCGCTATTCAGTCAGGTCTGACAAAAACCTGCCTTGCTAGATCTGACTGCATCCGTGTACGGGTCCTTCTGGGGATGGGGGATGACGGGTCTTGGAAACAGCCTCTACGCTGCCGGCGAGGCGTTAGAGGCAAGGGAGGACTCTGACGAGCTCGGTGCCCTGCTCTGTAGGATGGTAGAGGGGTCCTTGCAGCCGACGCCACGCCACTGCGGCGCACTGGTTCTCATATTTAAAGAGACGTGAGATTAAAACAAGCAACTAAACTTTCAATTTTGCCACTAAAATTCACCTAATAAAGTCTTTCACCCATGCTGTCATCTTAGAATTTATTCTAAGTCTGTCACATTGACAATAATAATACCAATACAATTTAAAAAACATCATAAACATCAGCTTTACCCACTGCTATAAGACATTTAAAATAAGTCGGATTATCTTAATTTTTTAATTTCGTGGCTGTGGATATCAAGCTTTTTGGGTATATCTATCGAACTCTGTCTTTTGAGTGCAGTTAGAAAGAAACAGCTACATAGGGCGTGATGACAAGCACGTCACTTTCTGCGTAAATAACGCACTCGCTATCGAGTTAACGCTAACGTTTTTAAACCCTACGTACGTGTTCAAACGAAATCTATTTGACGCACGTTTACTCGCTCGCTATCGACTGTAGTAACGTTACGTTACTTTTCGATGCCAACTCATGGTAGCGCTACAGATAACCTTTTTGACAATAACGTGACAGAACTAGGAAACATATATTTCTTGTCTTTTCCTATAACTCACTGCATCAAGGTTACTCTCGGAGAAAATAAATGTTAAGCGGTTCGGAAACTGTAAAGTACTGAAGATAAATGAATGTAACGTTAACTTTGCTTTTAGAATTGGCAAGTTTCCTAAATTATATAAGTAATGCAAATTGTTCCAAGTTACGGTTATTCGATTTTAGTTGGTTTTCTCTTCCTTTAAATTAATTTATTTAATTATTTCCAATTTACTTTTTGTGAAAGGTCTCATCTGACCATTCATTACCTACCCGAGGTAAGTCTATGGTTTAGCGATAGAAGTTGCTCACAGATTTAATAAAGATCGTCGAATTGGGCCTTAGTAGGTACGTACAGCTACACATCAAAGTATACAAAACTGTCAAATTTCAATCGACTCTCATCTTACAGTCTATACATATCAGTTTGAATATCATTTGAGTGAATTTTACAGATTGTGGTAACCTGACGTGTGGCTGACTGTATATAGTTTAAATTTCTGTAGGACAATGGTATTTTACAGATAGTAGGTAATATGGGCCGGTTGGCGTATTTGGTAGTAGTGACCCTGTGCCTTATATACGCCAAAGGTCATGGCGGTCAACTGGACAAATATACATCTAATGAACACTTGAGTTCGTTCAGTATCTGGGTGTTATATTATGTATTTAACTAATATGTTTGTGGTTCCTCTGTTATCTGATGTCTGTAACAAGTTAGTGCATAATTTAGCTACTTAGTACAGAGTCAAGCCGATATATTAAGTGTTTTGTGAATTTTTAATTTATTTTTATACGTAAACCAGGTAGGTTCAGGTAAACATGTAATTATTCAATAGTAGGTATTTCACTGTAAACTCTAAGATTAATTGGCTACGTAAGAGATTTATTTTAGTACTAGCTTTTGCCCGCGACTTCGTTCGCGTGGACTTCAGGTTCGTTGAAACCTGAAAAATTGTAGCCTATATGTAATTCTGATGTATAAGCTATATTGTGGTAAAGTTTCATTCAAATCCATTCAGTAGTTTTTACGTGAAAGAGTAACAAACATCTATACATCCATACATACAAACTTTCGCCTTTATAATAGTAGTAGGATGGTACCTAAACAGTCCAGCGTACATCATTAGTTATTATTTCTAACTGTTTGCAAAATGATTTCGGTAGGTAGATTTTATTAATTATTTAAGTATTTAGTTTTGCTGCTAGGTTACTAATTATATAGTTTTAGGCATTAGTAAGTACAATACAATGTGCAACAATTAACGTCGCGTTGATTCCCGTTTTAATATTTTATAGTTGTTGCTACTATTTATTTTAAGTACTTTACCTTTTTGTTTCAGAATTTTACTGTTCATTATATTAAAACAGCCAATACACACGTATTATAGACGTCGACGAAACTCAAGCGCATGATAAATAAATAAATAAATTGAGACAACATCACATACATTGTCCTAGTCCCAAACTAAGGTTTTCCCTTGTACTATGGAAACCAGAAACAACGCAAGAATGATAGTGCAGCATCATTGGAGAATTTATGACATAATACGCTTGTGCTTATTAAAATAGTCTGTTTTGAACTTAACAATATCAAGTACTTGCTTGGTGAGCTTTTTGCAGGAGAGCTAATTTCGCTTATTTCAACAATACTAAATAGTAAAAATTATTTGGTTTTTCAACTTTTCCTGCTCAGGTAAGGTATTCAGGCACTCACCAACAGAAAAATAGTATAATAAAACTTGAAAAGCAACCAAAATAGACTCCATTTTTTAAAATGTTTCAGAGGTTTTCATCCTTCCTATTCATAACTAGAAATTATGGTTCTCTTGCAAAAATGTTCTTTTTGCTGACTCGATTTATGCTCATATTGTTTGTTTGATACCTATATGTAAAATATAGAATCATAGTCAAAAGATTAGTTTCCACGAGCGAGGCTTTGGTAACCTTAGAAACGCAAACTCAAAGTTACTCGTACAAGATTACTCCGCTGAACGTTTTGATTGTGCTTGGGCATATGCTCAGTTGCCCCGTTGATCTAGAGGTTTAAGTACCGGGCCGTGATCTCGTGGTTTTTGGTTCCATTCCCGGGTCGAGCAAAAAGTATGTTTCGAAATTTTTGAACATAGCTCGGGTTTGTGAACACCAATCCGCATTTATAGGCAAGCGTGGCGATTACGCCTAATCCCATCGTTAGTAGCGATAACTGGATTTCCCCTGCCGATTTTCCGGCTTTTGCCCTGCAGTGGGACAGTAGATAGGCTGATACTTTAATGCTCAGTGAACGAAATCGACGATTTTGATTTCCGCACTAATGCAAATGTTTGTTCATCAAACAAATATAGGTATTGTGTTGAATCTGGTTGTTTGCTTTCGTTGTTTCTAGTTTGCATAGTTAAAGTGGAAACCCTAGTTAGGGACCCGAACGATTTAAGGTGATTTATTGTCTGAATTTATTTCTTTTCTGAATGAGTGAATTCACGTTGCCACAATTATGAACAATAAGGCGGTCGTACCTATTGGACTACCGGGAAAGCTCTACCATTTACCTTAACAATTTGGTAATCTGGTGATTCTGATAATCTTTATCTATACACATATTCTATAGGTACATTATTACGGGCAAATGATAGCAACCTAATTTGAGATCCGGATGTAATAAACCGAGTCACGCTTTCCGGTAACCATGCGAGGGTAAATCTCGAAGTAATACAGATTTGTTGGCGTGACGAAATTACTGAGTCGCAACCTAAACAAGAAATAAGCTAAAGGGACAGTCTGGTAGAGAGATAGGTAGCTTCCATCCCCCTAATTTACCTTTTTACAATAAAGTGACTGGTTTTGCGGGTGTCTATGGAACGCGGCAATTGCTTAACATCAGGTGATCCGTCTGTTATTTTGCCACCTGCCATGTGGCATTTTTATGTAAAAAAGATACTATTTCGAATCATTTGTCGATAAATTACCATGGGAAACATTTGTGTACGGTTCTGGCAATGCCAAAGACAAAATGCAAAAATGGCCGGTATTCGCAAACCTAATGATGTTTTTGCACGTGCGTGCTCGTGCACGTACAGGGGATTACATTTGTATGTTGAATATTATGTTCAGATTGAAATACAAGCGTTTATTCATGGGTACACGTGCGAGAATGGAAATAGAGAACTGTCTACTTTACGGCTCTGTCAAACACGCCGCGTCGCGTCGCGTACAGAGTTAAATTTTAACTAGTGACGCGCCCTTATTTTGTTTCGAACTTGATATTATTTTAGTTCCAAACATTACCAATAGATGGCGTTGAGTGTCGATTATATCGCGCAAGTGTTTCGCCTTTTCAATTCGTATGTAGTAACCCTTGATGTCTATAGAAATTACCACATTGTAAACAGTATAAAAGATTGTTAAATTTCTCCACATTACTATTTATTGACTTGTGTGGAGAAATTTAACAATCCTATGTTATGTTTTATTTTAAACACTAGATGAGACGGTGAGTGAGATTTTGTGTCGAAAGCTATGTTAACCTAAGTAGACATGTGCAAAAATGTGTAAAATAATCTTTACTATCTTGTAGAATAGGTAGGTACAATAGATTTACCTATTACATGAGTGAGTATACCTACATGTCTATTGGTAGGTATTACTACTGTCGTGTTGTATCTGTTTTTGGTTGGACAATAAATGTTTACTTACTTACTTACTTACGTATTCAACATGATTTTTTTTTATTGATAAAGTTTGCTGATCAATCAACTGCTATCATAGTAACATAATGAGTTATATCAGTAATCCGACGAACGAATTAATAGTTGAGCAAGCCCTAGGCGGGATTATAGCGAACGTGATGAAAGCAGATATTGGCAGGTTAAATTGCGCTTTCTCACCCGTTGGTATTTATTAAATTAGGGTTGTCGATTATCATCAAAGAATCTTTTTTCGCTCTGCCACACATTATTGATAAATTTAGTACCTATATCTGATATTTTCAGTCTTGTTGACCCAGTTACTTAAAAAGTAGTCATTATCATACTGCGTCAGAAAGATAATGAGAGCATTTTGATAATTGGGGGGCTAACATGAAAATTTAAATGAAATTTTAAGCTTTACGATTACATTAACCTCTACGTAACGTACTTTGGTATTACGGTTACGCTCATTTAGTACAAAGTACCTTTGTCGACGTATTTTATATTACTATTTCCTTTAAGAATGTATCCATATGTACGTTAGTGTTTAATCTGTGGACAGGTGCTCACGTTACGATCTATCCTTTCTGACGTTTGTGCTTTAAATCGTGGTTATATTTAAGTACTTACATTTTTCATACTGATAGTTTACGATAAGTAATCGCTACAATTTTGTTTTAAAGTTTGTACATACTAGGCCTGACCCTAGCGTCATCCAAGTGACTGAGCTAAAAAAGCAAAACCTAACCTAAATAAGCGAATGAAACTGGTTAGTAGGTAATACTCGTATCAATAAAGAACTTATTATGCTTTAAGTACTTACCAAAACAATACCTGAAACAATGACTGAATTCGCGCATTTCATTTCATTTTATCTAGTTTACCTACCTACGCATGGCCAGTGGACAAAACGCTGAGAGCAGGGAGTTTAATTCCGACTAACGATGATGAAAAACAATTTACATACAGAGATTTTTCCTCAACACACATGTACAGAAGGGTGGTATCACATTGTTATTCTTGCAGTAGCGGTAATGTATTATTGTGCGCCGGCTTCTCGTAATAAACGCAGCGAACAAAATGTACAAAGTTTTTCTCCGTGAAATTGTGTTTTTCTGACGTAAAAATGAGGATCGTAAATGTAGATGCCTAAAGAAACTTCCGTCAATTTGTGTTTGGTCCGGATTTCCTCAGTCGCGTCTAGGTTATAGCTCTGACCTGTTATTTTACTGAATACGAATTTGTGTGTGTAGATTGAGGGACTATCCCTCAACAATGAATATTTGTTTATTGGAACGAGAAAGTTAAAACGATTTTGACAGGACTTGATACTTGATCAATACATAATATTTTTTCAGAAATTAAACGCTGTTGTTTGTTTTGTCTCACCTAGTTTTAAGAACTCAAAAGCGACTTAGGAGTTCTTTAAATTTTCGCATTGCACTTAAGAAACTATTATTATTATAGACGGGAACGTCAAGCAGTTAGTACATAATTATGTTAAAAATTCACGTCGCGTATTAACGCCACTTTTAAATTACTATTTACGGGACGGGAATTATCCCGCCTACAATAATAGTAGTTTAAAAGTGAGGCTTTATCGGCTTTTGCTTTAGTCATGGCAACATGGCATTCTTCTCGGTAGAAATCGACTTTCCGAATCAGCGGTAGCTTACATAATATTTGACATTCATAAATGTTCTCTAAGGACTTAAATTGAATAAAGAATTTTTTCTATTTCTATTTCTATAACATAATACTTAATTACCGACCTATACTTGGTACCTACAAGAATTTCTTAAATTAAATTCAACCCTAACTAAGTTAGGTTGTTTGCAGCAGCAGCACACATCATAATAACATTATGTTCTAACAGATGTTGAACGACAGGTCGGAAGATGCCCCAAGTGATAGGGAGCAAATAACATCAAACTTACTTACAGGTACCCACGTCAATGCCAACCCCATATTGTGGGTTGGAAACCGCGTCTTAGCTTATTCAGTTAGCTTGGAAAAGTAGAGACAGGTAGGTACGAGTAAGTTTGAATTGTTGTTTTCAAATTACGTGCTTGAATACTTAGACTTCACCCCCGTTCTCCTCAATAGGCTTCCGGTACCTTCACACACTCGACGAATCACAGCTGCTTCACGCTGGTCTTCTGTCAAGTCAAAGTCAAAATATTCTTTATTTGCATAGGCTTGTACACAGCACTTACAAATCGTCATACATAAGAAAATATTTAAAACTATTTAAAAATAATGTATATAATTTAAATGAAATTAAATGTACAATATGTTGATACATAAGATATACTAAAAAAATAAATAGACATAATGCGATTCTACCACCGGTATCGGAAAGTTGATTCTGATGAGAAGATCCGGCAAGAAACTTGCCTGTTACTCTTTTTAATCGCCTGAATGTTTATTACAATGTTTCCCTCATACCACCTCCTACAGTCCACTACTCAAGATGAAGAAAATTGTTAAAAAGCTATGAATGAGGTAAACCGGAGCAGACCAGTCCCCAGAGGCGGCACCTGTACACTAGTATGACGTATGTGTCAGCCATCATTTCACTCAACCATATCAGAGGGAATGTAATGACCCGCCACATAGCGCCACCACCTCCTGTGAGGCCGTAGTATCACTCTGGCGCATTCATGCCGAAACGTGGTTCTCCCACGTCTCCCATCTTTTGACTGGAATATTTAGGTACGCGACAGCGTGTCAGTAAAAACAAAGTTCAAAGAAGGCGAAATTTTGCAAGCAAGCAAGTTGTGTGTGTGTAGCTAATAAGACTTGAGATGTAATAATATGCTTCAAGTTTCATAATCACACCTTAAATAGTTATTTAGCTATTTAGTTATATAATTTATTTATTTAATTAGATATTTACATTTTCGAGGTGTCAAGCATGCTAGATCTGAATTAGCTTTTTTGACCTGGGACCAATCAGATGGTTCCAAACCAAGTGAGGAAATATACAGTGTTTTTAATTAATTCACTTGAATATTCATATAGTTACAATAGTTCCAATACAATGTTATGAGTTTCCAATATTTTGTGTATTGACATAATTGACGACCCGTTTATCGCAGTGGTTTGAGCGTCAGTTATTTTATTTGTTCATGGTTTCCATAATATAAGGTAAACCTTAGTCAAGACGTATGTAACATTGTCCTGGTCCCAAACTAAGGTTTTCCCTGTTACTATGTTGTGTCAATCTATTATTATTAAACAGAACACTGTTTTTTGTTTGAGATTCAATAGTTTCAAGATATTTTAGAAATGTAAAGATGACATGGACTTTAGATCTAAATCGAATAGGTACTTGTTTTATCTGCTTACTTATTAGGCTGGTTTCGAGAATCAAATACAGAAACCTACTGAACCGAACTTCATGCATGACAGATGTTAAAACGGCATAGGTGTACCAATTAAAATAGAGCATTCATTAATTTAATTTGATATTAATCATAATGAAAATGGCGGCTGTAAATTGAGAATTAATCTATTAAATAATGCCTGAGTGGAGTATTTTAATAGACAAATTCTAATTGGATAGGTCGGTCATCGGCACATTCAAAACCTAAGCAAGGTACCTAAACCTTCTAAAGAATGTATCGGCATTAAGATAATGCCGTTTTTAAGAGTAGTTTGTAACAAAATTATTCATTCCTGTTATTCAATTACATACGGCGAAGCGTTAAAAGGTCTTAGAATGTTTATTCAGTGGGATAGCTTTTCACTTTTAGTAGGAAGTCGAAACGTAAATATCCCAAGGAAGATCTACTTACGAATTCTTTTAAGCTTATTTCACCAGTTTCCTATTCAGATAAGATCCGTAGTCATCGTATCATCCCTTTTCAAATTTACGATCTAAAGGGGTGGCCATATTTTATTATCTACGTTTGTCGTTCAGGTAAAATGTAAAATTCTCAGAAGGCTGATTCTCAAGAATTTTGAGACAAAATCAAATGGACTTAGAAATGCCACAGTAGGAAAAAGTTATTTAAGTAGGGGTCCGATAGCAACAAACATTTTAATAACCTACTGATCTTCTTTTATGAATCTCCCTAAAAAAATTTTTAGTCTCCAGGTGGTG
Organism: Cnaphalocrocis medinalis; assembly: GCA_014851415.1. NCBI lineage: Eukaryota > Metazoa > Arthropoda > Insecta > Lepidoptera > Crambidae > Cnaphalocrocis > Cnaphalocrocis medinalis. The sequence goes on from CM026284.1 coordinate 7,377,428, forward strand.
ACTACCCGGGTACCCCAGACGGCCTCGATGGCGCAGTGGCTAAGGTGTTCGCCCGAAGGTCCCGGGTTCGATTCCCGGTCAAGTCAATTTAGGAAACTACATTTCTAGGTTGTCTTGGGTCTGGATGTTCTGGGTTGACGCCCCCAGTTAATTATCGTCACCTAGTACTCATAGTACAGGGGTTGCCCTAGTTTGAGATATTTATTTATTTATTGTGCCCAGCAGCTGGCCACCTCTTGCCCTTCAGAAGTCTCTACCTACTGATATTTATGAATATTTTTATATAAAGAACAAAATAATTGATAGTGTAAGAAAACCAAACAACAATACATTTTAAACTTGATTTGTTCTTTCCCTTTCGGCGTAATTTGCCTTAATAGTTAATTTGTTAATGTTATTAATTATGCTATACTTAACATCGTAAAATAAAATTTGTTGCTTATAGACTAAAGTGACATAATATGACAATAAGGGCCTCGTTCACCACCTCCGAGTAAAATGTCAGTAATTTACTTGTCAATGATAGTGGGTTCGTAGAAAATTGGCCCCTAGTCCGGGGCCTAGTTTAATTTAAATATTTTTTTTAATACAAATACCAGGGGCCAATTTTCTCTGTACCCACTATAATTGACAAGTAAATTACTTGACACCTTACACGGAGGTGGTGAACGAGGCCATTATTGTCATATTATGTCACTTTAGTCTATAAGCAACAAATTTTATTTTACGATGTTAAAATATGTATAGCATAATTAATAACATTAACAAATTAACTACTAAGGCAAATTACGCCGAAAGGTATTAGGAAAGTAATTTACTTACTTAATTGAAAGTACAAACAATCCGAATTGATAACCTCCATTACTCTTTAGAGACGGTGAAAAATGTCGAACCGAGAGTAGGTACCTACCTAAATCAGAATCAACCTGCAGTAGTGCCAATTTGAGTGCACTTAATAGGCTTTTACAGTTGACCGAATTTTCATAGAAAGTCAACCTTTCACCACCCTGAACTGACCAGTGGTTGTTATTTCCTTATTTACTCGAATCTAAGAAAAGTTCACATTCGTAAAAATATACGAAGATTTATTTTTTCGCAAGGAAATATAGTTTGTGTAGGTACCTACTAACTTATTCTCAGGACTCTTCATGATTTCGCAATTTAATAACAATAATTTAATGTTTTTTTTTCATATTTGACGATAGTTTATACTAAGTACCTAGTGTAAATATAGTGTATTATGAAATTTTGAATCATTAAGAGAAAATCTGAATGTGACAAATTGTAGGTTTAAACATGAGTAGCTATTTAAAAACCTAATTTAATTATTATATGGCGTGCCCCACGCCACGACTCACAGATACCTAAGTCGATATTGTAATTTTTCAGTTGACAGCTCCATAAAGGAAATCTCCCACGACCCACACGCACAAACCACATCGTCCAGTTGTTAGCTGTCACGCTGTTACACATCAGTAGCTCTACCATGAGTTTGAAATACTATCCTCGCTATCGAAAACTATCGCTTTGTCTTTTTCATTGTGATGCATTTGAAAGAGACAGAGCAATAGTTTACGTTTTACGTTTATGTCTGTTTTCGATGTCAACTCATGGTAGCGCTAAAGATCTTTTGGCTGCTCGATCCTCTTTCGTTTTATCTTTACGTGTACGCGCTTCTTTGTCGTCAAAGCCAGCCAGCAAGTCATCAGGTATCCTAGTTGAGTGTTACCTTATCTTTGGCAGTAATAAGACGGGTTATTGTGATATAAATAATTTATTATCCGTCATAAATACCAATGCAATGGCTCAATTGTAAAGCTATAAGGCGCCTGGATGGCGATTGCTCACCAAATTTATAGACCACAAAATTGGGCAAATAGGTCGCTCGTATTCCGAGTAGTTACTGTTTCATTTAATGTGGAAATAATACATTAAGAAGCATTATACTTAGTAGATAACTAACTACATACATACTATATAGTAGGTAAGTACATTGCATTCGTCTGTAAAAAAGAATAGGTACGCTTGAAAGTCCCTTATCACTGTACTATGCCTTACGCGCGAGAAAGTAGTATAATATTAGATGATGTTTACGGGAAATCATGTCCTAGACCACTCCTAATATTATGTAACACAAATAACTCTGAGGAGAGCCATACTTCGGCACGAAATGAGCAGGCTCGACTGGAGAGTCGAGCCTGCCACTGCCACTGTAATACCACGGCCTCAGCAGAAGACCGGCGTGAAGCAGTTGTGTTTTTTCAAGTGAGTGAGGGTACCGAAAGCCCAGTTGGGAGTGACTCTACTGGTTATGCAGGTGTCTATGGGCGGCAGCAATCACCTACTATCAGGTGATCCGTCTGCTCGTCTGCTAGCTATCACATAAAAAAACTCTACATTATGTGAAGTCTGTGCTTGAAATCTTCATCAAGTATCATATTTGATATTTTACTTTTAGACAACATTTCCTTATTAAAAGTGGAATTCTGTGGTAAATAAATTAATTATATAATTGATTGAAAACAGTCTTGAATTCAAAAGTTTCAACAGCGGTCTTGAGCGAGTGATTTATTTTGTGTAACGGAAAATTAATAATTAAGAGTTTACCGCGATTTAAATCACGCCGTCGTCTTTTAACTGGAAATTAATAACTTGGTTTAAGACAAATATTATTACGAGTTTAAGCCTTTCTTTTGACAGACAGATTGCCTTTTAAAGTGCCAACATTTAATGTTGATTGTTTTTATTTTAAAATTGTATGTACAGAAACTAAGTATCTAGGTACGTAGGTACTTATTACTTACGTAGTAGTACTTATTAACTACCTACCTACGTAGGTACTTATTTGTTGATAACAAAATTCCGTTTTTTTAATTGCGTCGAGATGACGTTATTGTAGGTATTAAAGAAATAAATTGAGGCAACATCACAAATATTCTCAGTTTGAAACTACCGTTCCGAAGCGAAGTGAGGTTGAGCACTAGTGTATCTTAAGAGATTTATAATCTCCCCAATTCTAGTTATGTATTTCGCAGTTGTAATCTTACCTGACATTCATTAGAGATCATGATATCTTACTCAAAAGATAAGTTTCCCTTAAGTCAGGTCTAAAGCCGCTCGACAACTTCTGTTTATCTTCCCAAAACAAACAACTCGCTAATTAGTACTAAGTAGTTCTAAATCCGCACCAAAAGTACGACAATCTTTCCTCAAATTTTACTTTCTTAACTTAAAAGAGTTAATGGGAAAAATGCCTGCTTAATTAATTGTATTTTTTAACAGTAATTATTTTCTTCTTTGACTAAAAATACACACCATTATTACACCTCTTGATAGGTATCAGGAATAGAGCCCCTTTAACATGTTTTATCAACAATAGTAATGACGTATGAAACAGAATTTTCAGTATTGTTGACCTAACATGCTGAAGGGGTTTCATGATACCTATAAGGAAGACCTCGGGATTAAGAAAATTAAAATTTAACGGTGTATATTAAAGAGTCGAAGACGTACCTACCTAATGCAGCGCTTTTTCATTTAGACAATAACTAAAGTTTGTTTTAGGTGTTTAAAGATATACCAACAAAAAATCAAGTATGTAATTCAAGGAAATCAGCTCATTTACAGACCAAACTCAAAAGGATCGTATTTCTTTAACCTCTTGACACTGGCGAAATTGCTTGTACAAACAGCCAATTAAAAAAAGACGATTCTTTATCAATAAAATACTTAACCTAATTTACCTAATTCGTGTAGAATACAAAAAAACGCTGCAAATAAAACAAAAGACGGAATATTTTCGAATTTAGAACACACGGCTCTTGGCGCCACAAAAAATGAGTAGATAAGGTTTTATGCGACAGATTACGAGTACCACCAACTTGAGCTCAGTCCTGTTAATGCCAAGTTGGATCATATTAAGCCCCGCTCATATTCGTCCTTTTCGTGCGACCTTGTCTTTTATCAGAATGTTCAAAGGGTTAACGAGCACTATTTACATTTCCCTCCCTTTTGTACCAGAACCAAATCCGAATTGACATACGAATGCCCGGCTATTGTTTCTGGTATCTTATTGATGTGTTCTTAAATCCATTTATTGCGAACGAGACTTGTTTATTTATTTTACGGAAGTAATTCCCTTGTCTTTGACAGGAAGTCCAATTCGGCATTTTTGTTAGGTAATCTAATCAATTGATCGATTATAAACCCTAAAACCCATACCTACCTTGAAAGACAAAATGGGCCAACAATCTAATTCTAGTATTGAGAGTAAAATCGCTTCTGTGAACATAAAAAGATAATTCGCACATCTCATACATTGATCTGACTCGTAGTCACTAGTTTACAAATATAAGTATGTTTCTTTAGTAACTAGACGAAGGTACGAGATAATCACATCACAATTTCGAACTAGAGAAAAAAGAAGCAAAGTAAGTAACAGACAAAATGCTTAATAATGCTAGCAAGCAATTAGCGCTCTGTTTCTTTATATACTACTAGTGGCCGCCCGCAACTTCGTTTGCGTGAACTTTATGACTCTTGACTTAAAGATGATTATTCAAATAGATATAAAAAGAAATATTACTTATTATAAATGTTCGTTTATTGGTTAATAGATTTTTAAGGCGGCTAGTTGATATTTTATACGAACTGCTAAGGAATGAAACAACTTGCCGGCTTTTGTATTTCCAGAGAGCTACAATTTGGGTGTCTTTAAGTCGAGAGTGAATAGGCTTCTTCTGGGAAAGCACGCTACATCTTAGACCTCATAGTCACTCTCCATCAGGTGAGATGAGGTCAAGTGCGAACCCATTTAATATTTAAAAAAAAATGATATCAACTTCTAATGAAAGTAACCCCCAATTTATTATTTATTCTATTAGGGGATGTAAGTAAGTATTCTATTAAGGTTTGAATCTTATATTTTATCCATCAATTCTGTCAAAGAATGTGTATGCAAAAGTTGGAGTAGATTGGGCCAAGGAATCACGTAGTCCCATGAACCAACTTGGAACCCCCTTTTTGCTCCATTAGGTGTTTAAGTTCGGAATATCCTTCCTTATAGGATCTCATCCAAAAATGCTCATCACATTTGACAATTTTCCGTTCCATTTCATTCCATATTTGTTATAGTGGAGCTGGGCTCTTAGAGTTCCAAACCAGATGTTCCATGATCTTTAATTTTTTTTAATGGCATCATAAAATGCTCATCAATCTGAACAACTTTTGTTAAAGTGCCATTGACCTACCTCTTATAGTTTAGCTGGGCTGTTGTGGTTCTACATCAAGGAGCCTGGTCTTCGAAATATTGTATATCCTTTAAGTTGCCCTGATATTACAGCTATACAATAAAAAAAGTTTCATTCGAATTGGTTCAGTAGTTTCCGAGATTAGCGCGAACAAACAGACAAACAGACAAACAGATAAACAGACAAACAGACAAACAGACAAACAGACAGACAAAAATTTTAAAAATCATTGATTCATGTTCTGTACTGTTTTTTAGTCGTCCTAAGTTATTTTGAGATAAATATCTTCAATGTACAGACACAGCTTTAATAGATTTTTAGATATAGATATAGATGTACCATGGGAATACTCTCTGGGGTATTTTTGTGATGTTAATTTGTAATAAAAACACGAAACGAGCTTTTAGTTCCGAGATTCGGAGGTAAAATGAGTAAACACATAAAAATTCACTCGACATAAAAATTAGAAACGAAAAATATCCAACATTTCATCCACTCAAAAAACCAACGTATTGGCCCTAAAATAATAACGTACAATGGAGTGTGAATGTACGTACATACCATAAAACTGTTGCCCGAATTAAGAGTTGGTAAGTAATCAAAACTTTTTGTAATCTAATTTTATTAGTGTTCAAAAAACGTTTTACTATTGCTGATATTTTATAACACTAGACTGCCACTACGGCGTCACACAGATATAAGTCTGTCATAGCCAAGTCCAGTATTACTAGTGCCTTGATAACAACTTTGACCCTGTCACAGGCTATTCGAAGCCTTAATCCATACTATTCCATACTATTCCATATTCCATACTAATATTATAAATGCGAAAGTAACTCTGTCTGTCTGTCTGTCTGTTATTCTTTCACGCCAAAACTACTGACCAGGATTTAAATGAAATTTGGTATGCAGATGATCTAGACCCTGAGAAAGAACATAGGCTACTTTTTGTTGCGAAAAGGGGGTTGTAAGGGGTTAAAAGGGGGGTAAAAAGTTACTTTTCCACGCGGACTGAAGTCGCGGGCGGCCGCTAGTATAGCATAAAAATAAATATTATAGGGACCGTTCAAGTATTACGTAAAGAAATATGGGGAGAGAGGAGAAAAAATACATTTTATCGACCTAATTTGTTTCCGAAAACTGTACTTAGATAATTACTTTAATGGTATACTTTAAATAATTTTCCTTCCTTTCTACTTTCTGCCTGGGCATCTTGGCTAAGACACATTTCTCTCTTGTTTTAGATCGATTACATAGACATCGCTTTTAGCGAGCATTCAGTAATTTTGTTAAAATGACGTAAGAAATGTCTGAGGATTAGTTTTTAACTATCTGAAGTTTGAAGAATATCGTAAATCTAAGTGCTTACCTACTGTTCTAGCAATTAAGTAAAAATAAGACTATCTAGGAAATCTAAATATGCCTTAACGCTGCTGAAGATTTCCTTTAGACTACCCGGGTTCCTTAAGCAGTGTGCCCGGGAGCTAGCCACCCCTCTCTAACAATTGCACACGTATTGCGTTGCAATTGTTCCGTCTTTCTCCATGCATTCTGTGCATAGAGGTCTGTCTGTAACACCTGGATCAAACACGTGTTTGTTATAGCTGCCATGCCCCTTTAGAGCGCTTGTCACTAAGCAGAGGCGTGGCCTATTAAACTGTAGGTATACTCTGGACAGACGGGGATTTTGTTGTGGTAGGGTTAGTTTCGCCCGTCTGCATTCCTCCAGATTTCTACAGAGCAACAATTAATTCTAGTCACAAAGGGGGCATGATGGATCCTTTTCTTGCTAGTTGTTGCGCACAAAATGGGTACACCTGCCGGGCTAACATGCGCGCCACGAGATAATTTGTCGACACTCGTATTTTGTCGGCGCAAGTTGGGTCTCGCTCACCTGACTGAGAGATGAGTGGGATAGAAGAATGCGCTCTCGCGAACGAGTGTCGACAAAATTTTGTCGCGGTGCGCATGTTATGCCTACTGGACATAATGGGTCCGATCACGAGAAAGCCCGTACGAAGAAGAAAAGAAGACAAAGGTATCAAAGAATCTCTATCTGTAGGTAACTATTATTATTTTCTTAAATGGACCATGAAAGTTATTCCCTAGAATTTTTTTTTTTTTCAATTAAACTCAGTGGTTAAAACTTGGAATGATCCCAAACTTCTTTACTTACTATGTAAACTCTTAAAACATGTTTTTTTGACATTAGTTAAGTACAATTTCAACGAAGATTCCTTTACCTACATGTAATACGAAATTGATTTCCCCATCCACTCTGTGATTTATTGTTGCAAAGTGACTTCACAGATTTAGTTCATGGTGTTGTTTCCTGGAATTTTGTAATGGGCAAAAAGTATTAAAACATTAAGAAGTTGACACCATATCGCTGTTCATAACTTTGTCGAAATTCTTTGTACAACAGAAACATATAATTCAGCCGTACTGCTCTTATTATAATAACTGAAAGCGGGCAGCAAGCTTTGTCACAACTCTCTCGGAAAAGTTGTTTCACGAGCAAACTTCGTATAATAACAAAGTGAATCGGAAAGCATTATGAACTGACAAAGAATTGTCAAGTGCCATTTCGGGCGACATTACCATTGGTTCCGTAATTGCAAAGATACTTTATACTGTTTGACTATAATCGTTTGCGTATCATAATCTGTTGCACCCATTTTAAGTCTCAGAAAGCCATGCTTATAGAACGGATAATTTGACTATTTCTCAAGCTTAACTTAGATTTTCAAATAAAAACTTCGTAATATTCGATACTATAAGTCACACAACTGGTTAATATATCTTCTTGCCATTGTTTATAGAATGTAGTACCTACCTCTTTATAAATAATTGCACTTTAACTATTTATTAAATATTTACCTAGTCATAAGCTATATGAAGTACATGGAGAATTGTTGACAGAACCCTAATATTCCAATAGATAAACTTTGAATCAGACCGCTCTGTAATGTGATTTATTACCTACGCACAGTGTTCAATATTTCGATTGCCTTCCATTTCTTGTTTGTACTTTTGTTCATGAGAAATGCCTATTTAAGTGTAGACGAGTACCTACTATTTTTAAATAGGAGTTTTTGTATAATAGGTTTAAAGATTTTGAATTCCATCTTCCATCTTACAATCAGCTCAATTTGCTAAAATCAAATAGCGGCTCTACTATAACATAGTACTTAAATACCTCCTAAATATAAATCTGCACTCGGAATATTTAACCGGCCACAGAGTATTTTTGATACAACATGCGCGTTTTGCAGTTTCAAAAAATCAAAAAGAGAAAAATGTTTAATTTCAAATATATTCAATTCAATACATTTTACGTAACATAACCCATAGGCTTGTCGTTGGTCAAGCATTTCAATCGGCCTTGAGAAACTTCCATTTTGCCAAAAAATTAAACAAGTTAATCAATTTTCTTGTCCTATGGATTCTATGGAGCTTAAAAGCCGATTTACTTTTTTTTTTGGACAATTCTGGATGTTAACATGTAATTAAAATGCTTGAATAAAGAGTAAGACCAGCATTTACGGGTATGTAACGTAAAATGTTTGCAATGAAATTTTTTTCTTTTTCATTAATGAAACCGTGAAAGTTTTGAACGTTTGTATATAAAATACGCTGTAGCCAGCTAAACGAGCCTCTGAATGTATTTATGTGTTAAAATACACATTGATACATGGTGTTACAAATGGTAAGCAGGCGGTACCTATCCAGCAGACGCGCAAATAATTTTCATTTTTTATTAATTGCAACGTACTGAGATAATTTAGTCATTATGTGATAATCGAATCAGATTTTCCAGTCATAAAATTTAATAAAATACGATGAAAGTAAGTAGTATAGGATTGTCGCCTGTTTACTGTGAAAGGCTCACTTCAAGACAAAATAACTCTGTCTCAACTCCTCCAAAAGACCTGACTGACACTCTGTTCCGTATTTAATACACAATAAAGCTCTTACGGTTTATTCAATCTAACTTTCAATTTAGAAAGTAACACGGCAAACAGTGCCTTATTACCCATGACGCACTTAGCTACTAGAATCAGCGGGAAGTTTCTCCCGGTTGAATTTGGAAAACTTTCCAAAGCCAAAGGAAGTGTAATAAACTGCGGCTGTTTCTACCTCACTACATACAGATTTATCGCCTCAGGCTTTTGGCTGAGGTTACAGTTTTGTACTAGAGTTCCAATGTTGTGAATTATTTCCTTTACTAAAAATACTTAAATTCGGCGAAAATTTTGGCGCCGAAGTGTGAAGTTTCTTAATAAAGGCTTCATTCACGTTTAATATTCAAAACCTTGAGAGGGTTTAATTCTAAAAATAGTGATCAGCTGATTGATGCAATTTCTATAAGTTTTGAAATTAGACCTTATGTTCCTTGGGGGTAAATATTTGTTCTCGTAAGAATAATGCCTTCACGTTAGTAAGACGGTTAATAAGGACGAAGATCTATATACTTTTACTAAAATT